>JAQFZY010000051.1:0-65142 GCA_034696285.1 Hypogastrura burkilli | reverse complement strand
TACTGCCTACAAACCTCTACAGCACCCTAAGGAACGACACAAACGACCCACATTTCAGTTAAGTTGAGTTTCTACCACCATAAAGAGGAAATCGGGTGAAGTACCAATTAGCGAGTCGTCCTAACAACAACGGTTTCCCGGCATTGCCAACTGTTGACAGAAATGTTTGCAAACTTAGAGACAAATAAATAAATAAAGAAAGAAATAAATAAATATATATAGCCGGTCCTAGCGCTATTATATATAAGATGGAAAGCCGCAGCTCATGCTCGCGGATTGATTCACAAGAAGACAAGATTCAATTATGCTAACAAATCTAAAGCCGCTACTCTTTATACCTACATATATGTATGTACATATATGTACATATGTAGAACTGCACGTGGCAGAAGAAGGTTATGTGAAGTAGTTGTTTTAGAGTGTTGTAGTAAATATTCCTTATTCGCATCAAACAGCATTAGTTGCGCAACTGAAGCAGAAGCTAAATATTTGATCCACATTCTGAATTGAGGTGACAAGCAACTCCTGAACGACTCCATATGAGTACCTACATCACATATAATTTAATTAACAATATATTCGCTTCGGAAACACTCCAATGACTCTTATGCTGTTGAAAACTCGAATATCTAGTAGTTCTAAACTACATGAAAGCGCACGTGTTCAATACCTACAATTTTATAATGGGTTAATATTAACGAATGGCTGTCATTATGTAAAACTGTGAAATGTCGAACGGTCACTTCGTAGAACTCACTGCGTCGAAAGTTTTGAATGTCGAATCGTTTGAAGGTCGAAAGTTTTGAATGTCGAATCGTTTAAATGTCGAACGTTTTGAATGTAGAATCGTTTGAATGTCGAAAGTTTTTGAATATCGAATCGTTTGAATGTCGAAAACGATCGAACGTCGACTCGTTTGAATGTCGAAATAGCGCAAGGTCGAATCGGTTTTAATGTAGAAATTATCTTAATATCGAAGGGGTTTTGATGTCGAATGGTTTTAATGTCGAAATAGTTACGTATACTACAAGCCTCCTGCATGGAATGTCGAATTATTACATGACAAGGACCAACAGCTCTTGACATTCCCTGGCATTAATTATGCCAGGGAATTTGCGTCTTAGTAAGTAGCACGGGGTCAACAATTATGTATTACAGATATAACCATGGACAAGCAATAGATAATATTAGCCATAGGGAAGTTTCTGTTTAAAGGACATGTTTTTCTTACTTTTTTGTATTCAAAATGCATTTCTCCAACTAACCCAACCATCTACTCATAGGTATATGTTGTTTTTTCACTCTGTTTGAAAATGATTATATTATTTAATTTTAAATTAAAACAAAATGAAATACCAAAAAAGTACTTCGAACATGCCAACCTACAGGAAATAGCTACTCACAATGTCACAACATCTAATTTCTGAACATTAGGCTAAAATTAGCGTTTCGATTATTTCTCTATTCGGAGTTATGAAAAGAAAAGAAATTCTCCAGTTTAATAATCCTCAAAATACTTTATTTCAGGCCATTAGGCTGGTATTTCGTTCTGTATTTTTTTTAAATGGAGTATCGTATCCACCATCCGTTACTACAAGCCGTAAGTAAGTACGTACATTGGAACATTACCACGTTTGCTATAATATACTATTCTTGGAAGTTAATTTTTAACCTCCTTAAAAATCTAGCACGCACTTTTTAAAAATAAAGTTGTCCACTAGTATGAAATTGAAGGTCAGTGATGGTACGAGTTCATTCATATTTACTCCCTAGAAAGTAGAAAAGTGACCGAAGCCATTAAGGCCAATAGCCAGATTCGAATGAAGTTTCCTTTTGTGTATGAAAGAGGGAATGAAGGAAAGACGAATAACAGAATAGCTCAGCCCCTAAGCCTCAGCCCTCATCCCCGAATTTTGAGGGGGCCATAAACCGCAACCTTCGCGTTTGGGCCAAGTTTACGCTTTTATGATATCCTTGTGGATAAGAACAATTCAGTTAGATAAGCAAAAAGGAGCAAACAATGCACAGAAGAGCAAAGTCGGCTTGAAAAATGACTTCAATATTTTAAACACGTTTTCAAGAATGTTAAATTCTAAGATTGAAATTGAACAGGAAAGAGAGTTAATTAAGATTAAGTAGATGCTTTGGAGATTTAAATATGTATTTGAATGCAGCTTAAATGTAAAAATTAGTGCAAATAATTTAATTATCGTTAAATGGTTCTGGTCAGTAAACGTCCTATTTAATACTTCATCCTATTTAGTTTTTTATATATGTAGTAGGTGTTTGCTGTATTGAGGCCATTCGGCAGTAGGATATTCGACATTCAGTTTGTTCGACCAAAAACCAATATTCTTATTTCGACGTCATTTCCGACATTAAAGCGATTCGACATTTAAGTCATTCGACTTCAAACGATTCGACATTCGATCCTTTTCGACATTTAAATGATTCGACATTCAAAACTTTCGACATTCAAACGATTCGACATTCGAACCTTTCGACGTAGTGAATTCGACGAAGTGACAGTTCGACATAATGAAGGCGTACCAATATTAACGTGTCCACTAATAATACACTTTTGACCTGCTAATTTGCTAAAAGTCTCCAGTGCTGGCATTGACCACTAAATGATTTTCGTCCCCTGCTATTAAACTAAATGTCTCCACTAAGCATCTCCAGCAAATTCCTTTACTTCATCTCTGCCCTTCCATATAACATACATTACTACATTAAATACATCTAATCAGTATTTATTCAACATAGACAACGAAACCTATGTTCAAGGTTTCGTTTATACTATTATTTTTAAAAATCTGACTCGGTACTTATCCCTTATATGTATGTATACTACCTAGCACATATAATTATGTAAATGGTATGGGTCTACCTTCCTGAGGTTAAAAAGAAAAGTTACTTGCATACATAGTAGTAGATGCAGTTGCAGTATGCAACCTTAAACATTTATACTAGCGGCAGTATGAATTATAAGACTGGAAGGTCTACACATACAGGCTGGAGATCTATATCGAACATTTTTGTAATACTAGATCAGGCTCAGGATTCTCGAGGACTTACATCTGGAAACATATCATTGGTATTTTAATGAAATTAGGTCTGTACTCTGTCAGACCTGAAGCTTTGAGCATCCCCTTAACTCAGAAGCGAAAGTGACGAAGATCAAGCAAAGCGAAAAAAGTCGAATGAAAGGTCATGGGGAAAAACTGCCGTCCAGCACGATTAGCTGAAACACGGTATATTTACAAATCTTGACCTCCCTAACAACGTTTAAATGGACGTCAAAGCCGTAGGTCAACTCCTTAGAACCCTTCTGGTCACTTAACTCTCACCGGTAAAAACGTGAGCTACGGCTTTGACGTCCATTTAATCATTAGGGAGGTCAAGATCAGTAAGTATACCAAGTTTCAGCCAAATTCGTCTGGATGGCATTCGTTCCCCATGTGACCTTTGAGTTACCTGAAGTGGGACACTGAAGTCGAGGTACGGCTATGTTCATTTAAAAATTGTTCAGTAGGTATTCCAAGATCTATAATTTTACCAAGTTTTAGCCAAGTCCATCTAATTGATATTTCACTATACATACAGTATCGTATTCTGTAAGGAAATGTTTTATTTCTGGTCCTGGTTTTTCAATGTATTTGCTTAAAAATGAGTTTATAAAAAACGGGGACAATCCCCGGGGAAAGTCACCGGGGACGAAAGTAGAACGGGGACTGCATCACTAGTGTGGGAGATGGAATATGTAATAAATACCATAAAGTATTTTATATTATTAATTTTGGCTTCACCTTATTTGTGCTTGTTGAATAAATACTTCTAGCATATGTGTACTTAATGTTTAATTGATACCTTTTTAGAATAGACAACTATATGTGCTAGATATGTAGTATAAATATAAAGGATAAGTACTCAGATTTTTAAAAAGAATATTATAATTGAATGTGTTGAATGTCTGTGTTGAATTAGATTGATGACTGATTAGATGTATTTAATGTAGTAATGTAAGTTACATGGAGGGGCCGTGATGAAGTAAAAGGAATTTGCTGGAGATGTTTAGTGGAAACTTTTAGTTTAATAGCAGGGGAGGAAAATCGTTTAGTGGTCAAAGTCAGCACTTGTGTCTATTAGCAGCAGGTCAAAAGTGTGTGGACACGTTAAATGTAGGCCTTTTATAATCCTTTTGACACTGTTCGTTGCTATGTAGTAGTAGTGGAACCTCGGATCCGGACTTCGTAATTTTGAGCCCTCGCTCCTACTTCTCCTCAACTGAATATTGAGTAATACAGGCAGAATAAACAGTTTAGTAACTGGTAGTCACCGCATTAACGAAACTGATAATGAAATGTACAGGAACTATGTTAATTTACGAAATGATTGTTTAATTCTGCTATTTTTACAGCCCTCGCATGTTTCCTATCGCCTGTCTTGAGAATGTGTTTTTTAGTTTCAGTTAACAAGACGCTGACGGCGTTGGTATAGTAGCCAAAAACTGTTGTGGAAACTGTAGTTCTGTTTCGATTACTGCAATTCGAAAAGCAAATTATTTATTTCCGCTTCTCATTTACTTGCATTTTCATACGAATTATGTTTGTCTAGTTTCTGGTACTTGATCGCCTGCTCATTGGATTATTATAAGCCCATACATGAGAACCAATTGACATTTTATTCAATGTCCAAAGACCAGGTATTGCTCATGTATGAAGCGCATACACGTTGTCCACGTTAGTAGATTTTTGATTTTTGACGTGTATGGCACAGTACAGACAAAGGAGCTTCTCCTGATACGCTTGCAAATATGTTTTACACAAATAAAATACATATACCGCACCGTAAATGTCAACACGATAATAAGGATCAATTAAACTAAGGAAAATTCAGTCCGGGATACTTATATTAAACATCTACCAAACTTTATTCCGACCTAAGGGATATAATGTGTATACAAAATTTCCGATCTGTAGACTAGGACTCTGACTCAAAATAAATAAATAAAAGTAGACCAAAAATTCAAAGCTAGAGCTAATGGTCAACATATTGTTTCGAAGAATTACTTGGAAGTGGTCGAAGTCAATCAATTCGAAGTTGATTTCGCACAGACTCCAAGAAATATATAGCACTGGAACGCTGCCACTTAGCTTAACGCCCCCAAAAAAGTGGACGCATTAGGTCGAGCTTCAGCGCTGTCACGTCATATACTGCTATCGGAATCAGTACAAAATTAGCATAAAATGGGTATGTAATTTGTTGTAAATAGGTTTGTGCGCCGTCATGGTTATTTCTAGACTAAATAAATTGATCAGTGTGTACATTATATGACTGTTATCAATCAGCGGAACTTCATAAACAGCGTGCTTCAAAATACTCGTACAATGAATTGATTGGCAATCCAGGAACGTTGCAGTAATTCGATGAAACTATTGCACCATTAACAATGTCAAACATGACCAATCCAATTGAAAATTTGAATTGGAAACCCATTTGTACTGATAGTGCTGATAACTATAATTGCATAAATGTTCACAAGACTCTAGCTCCAAGGCAAACCCGATATAAAAACTGGATTCTCCATAACCTTTACCTTCACATCAGAGTTACTAATACAAAGTTGTACACATCTAACTTATTGAAAAATGTTGAAGGGAATCATAATTGCTGGACTCCTTAGCCTGGTCGCTATTGGACTGGCCCAAGACGAGACCTGGTTTGAGGATGAAATTGAAGCCTTTCATTTCCATACGTACATCTTTGATGTGAACCCGCGTCACACGGAGGAGGCCCTTGCTCTCCGGTAAGCCTACCTACCTTTTAAATTATTACTAAATATTCCTGCTACTTCCACTCCTTTGGAAGTCGAGTTACTAAAGCCTGACCATGTCCCATGCAGACGGAAGACCCGAGAGCTGATCAACGATGGACGCCTGCCCGAATGCTCCTTGAACCAAATCTTCATTGGTTGGGACGGGCCGCACCCTTACTCCCAATACGAGCTCTGCTGCAACAAGACTTCCTTCGCCGCTGCCCATTCCTTCCATCTCCAGAACCACGGGAACCTGTCCGTCCTCATCCATCCCCTCACGATCTACGACATTGATGACCACGTGAACCGCGTGGCTTGGCTGGGGCAGGCCGTGCCCCTCGACACCGAGTGCCCCTGTCTCTACCCAATTCTGCCCAAGCCCCGCCCTTGCCCTGTCTACCCGGAATACTCCGACGAGATGCCCACGGCCAAGGACTTCCGGTTTACCCCGCTTCCGGGGACTGAGGACTACAGGAACATCTCCAAGATCGATTTGCTCAAAGGAGAGTACTAACTCATCCCTCTCTTTCAACCAAATTAATAAAACCATATTCTTCCAGCAAAGCATTCTCTGCTAACGTCGTACTTTTTAAGTCAGTTCAGAAATTCATACATAAATATATGTCCTATATTTAAGTAAGGTTAGCCCTGGATTACTTTACCCATCTGAAAGTCTTCCCCGTTCATCCGTCATTTGTATACTAATCTACGTACCTGCGGGTATTGATTAATGGAACTTAACTTATCAGCAATTTCAGCGTGAATCTGCAGAATTTTTAACATCACTCAAAGTCGGGCTAAATTAATTTGGCTTTAGTTTCGTTGGGTTTCGATCCCTTATCAACTAGGAACAATATCATGGACGAAAATAAATGCAACTTTGAAAGGCGACTTTCGTATGGAAGTGAGATGACGCCAACAGAACCGCCTGCAATTAAAGTTTGCATAATGATTTAATTAACAAAAGTATGGATTTAAAAGGATTATCTGAACAGCGATATAACTTCAATCGAAAAATAGGTAAATAGGTAGGTAATCATAACTGATAGTAGTCCTGGGAATACCCAATTAAAGCATACTTGGATGACAAGTATGTGCTCGAGCCTGACATTATTAACCAGTTAATCTAGACCTCTCAAAATTGAACTATAAGTGTGTACACGTGTGTGCATGAGCTGATTACGGAATCTCATCCCTATACTCGCTCCTCAAGTTGATGCGGACAAGGATGCTTCGCCATAAGTGACAACAAAGTGTGGGCCTTTGACCCCCTCTAGATCATGGGCCCTTTTCATCTTCTGTTCTCAGCGTCTCTTAAGGTCCCACAGATGTTTGGTAAAAGTTTGATTCCGATTCTACGAGCACAATAATTGCTCCCTGATTCTCAGATTCCCTTGTGCATATTTCCATGTCCCAAGACGACTCGAATTCCAGCTTCTGCTCTCTCCTCTCCACACATCATCCATCAATCACTCTGCCTCCAATCTTCCTCCTCCAGCTCTCAGCGTGCGTTCTTTGTATCCAGGAGATGCTCTTGTTAGCGGAGAGGATCTAATTGGCAAATTACACAAGAGGAGAGCGTTCTGTATTTTTAACTTCCCTGTCTGTTTGCTCAACTAAATTGTCCAGACACTGCTCTCCTTCTTTACATAAGGACTTAAGGTGGGATAAGCTCTGGGCGGACAATGGACTTTTAACACGTAAAAGTGTGGAGAATCTTAAGGACAGGCTTGGCAGCTAATGCTCTGACATAAGTTTCCTCTTCTTCCTTTTCCATGACATTACATGACACACCTATGCTAATGCATTTACTAGGTAACCTCTAGGTCGGGATTCCTGACTCCTTCGGAAAAGCTGAGAATTGACAATTAGCGTCGCTGGGATAGCCTTATACATGGTTCAAGCGCTGGGACTTATGACTTGGCTTCTTTTAGAATTAATCTCTCAGACCATTATTGCAGGAAGATCTCCAGCAGGAGTAGGATTAGCCTTCTCCAGTCCCCTCTCACTCTCACTGCATAGGGAAGGTTAGTTTTCTGGATTATATAAAAGTAGGAGATGCCGAGTCCGGAGGCCCAGTCTGACCCAGCCTCTGAATCCTGAACCATCTTCAACTACTTTTCCCGTAATTTCGGAAAGATGTCAAAGTACACGGTTGAGATTGTTCCAGTGAGCAAGACGTACTTGGGGGAAGGGCCCCACTGGGACGAGCAGCGACAGGAGCTCTACTACGTGGACATCCTGGCAAAGGCCGTCCATCGGTACAATCCTACCACCGGAGAAGAGTTCAAAGTGGTCATCCGTAAGTTTGATGGAGTTTAGGCCTAGTAGCCTCTCGAATCATCGTTGTACCATTAGGATGGGTTCAGAATCAAATCCTATGCTTTTCCAGAGGAGAAAGGAGAAGGTCATGACTCGGTGAGCCTGGTCGTGCCGGTGGCTGGGGATCCGAACCGGTTCGTGATTGGGCTCGGTCGCTCTCTCCGCGTCATGGAATGGGACGGAAAGTCAGGGGCTCCAAAGAGCCTCAAGACGCTCCACGTCGTGGAAGACAATAACCTGGGCGGACGGTTCAACGACGGGAAGTGTGACCCGACCGGGAGGCTCTGGGCGGGTAAGATAATGTGCAGGGCATTGAAGTATTAGGACATAGGCACTGAGGCTGGTCCTTGTTGTAGGGACAATGGGCTACGAGCCTGTTCCCGGGGACCTGGATCCCAAGAAAGGACTACTGTACCGGCTCGACGCCAACGGAGAGCTTAGCCGACATGTTGACAAGATTGATATTGCGAATGGACTGGCCTGGTCTCCGGACAACAAGACCTTCTACTACATTGACACCTTCACTTACCGTGTGGATGCCTTTGACTATGATGCGCCCACCGGGAAAATTAGTAAGCTCAACAGCTAGGGCTGTATGATCTGAGCAAGTTAGAGGAAGCTTTCACTTTTATATGCTGACAGGCAACCGGCGCCCTGCTTTTGACTTCAAGAAGAACAACATCGTGGGAGTCCCGGACGGCATGTGCATTGATGCGAGTGGGAACCTTTGGGTGGCTGTTTTTGCTGGGAAGAAGGTAAGGCCATTTTTCAGAAAAATAAATGGTTCCAGGATTAAAATTCTCTTATTTTCCTCCTGCAGGTCCTCCACGTGGACCCGACCACTGGGAACCTAATTGACACCATTGACTTCCCGTGTACCAACATCACGTCAGTCACTTTTGGAGGACCCAACCTCGACATATTGTATGCCACTTCGGCCAAGCACGGACTCAACGCTGAGCAACTTGTTGCTGAGCCCGCAGCAGGGTCCATCTTTAAAATTGCCAATACTGGGGCCAAGGGCCTCTCGGCTGGCGTCCCATTTGCTGGGAAAGTATAATTCTTCTCCTCTTTGAAATAAAACATGTGGATATAAATATGTCTCCAATAATATATACTTCCACACGAGTTTCAACACTTCCTTCACTTGTTAATCTTTTCTGCTAACTTAAGCTGACAGTTTTTCTATTTCCCTTGCAGAACCACTGAATAAATTAAACACCAAAGTTATTATTGGGCCATCAGTTTATTGCTGCAAAAGAGTTTCTATTAATGGACCCACCAAAACATACGTACGTTATTATTCGCACATTATTATACAGAAATATACGGATTCTTAATTACTAATGACTTCTTTGACATACGCAACATGTACAATGTACTAAGTTCAGACTACAGGCTTTTTAGCCGTCTCGAAAAATATACCTTGGCTTCATAAAGGTTCCATTTATAGAGTCCCTGCTAATTTTACGTGACAAGTATTAATATCAATCATTTTCTACGAGATAAACTCTACAAGTCTATGGTTAGCACAATTTGTACCTCCGCTACATTGATATGATGAGCTCCACCCGTGATTTACTCTTAAGAATGCAGAGGAGAGCAGCTCAATCCGCCTGAGTTTGTCGAGCGATTCCGGTCTGATGAGCCTGGATTACCGTCTCCCTCGTCATTCCATTTTTGAATTAGCTGAAAGAATCTGAGAAGAGGAAGTTTTAGTCGGTCACTAATATTCAACTCGCTAATTCGTTTAGTTCTTGGTTCCACTTACTGCAATGAGAAGCGTCCGGGTGAGTTGAGGCCAGGCGTCATTTTGAGGTAATTGGCAAACCCTTCAAGAGTCCCTGCCCCCTTCAGAATCCAAATCCCGATGCAATCATATGAGAGAAACCTGAAGGTCTGAGGAAGGGCCAGCGGGTCCCCACAGGCTCTACAGGAAGGATTCGCCCTGAGATGTTCCAGTTTTTCCAGCAGCAGATTGACCCTTGTCCTGCTCAGTCTTAGATTCTCCAGCAAGGGGCAGGAGGAAGTCCTTAGAATGAGCTCAGTAACCGTCTCATCGTCCACCTCATGAGCCAAGTCCTGGAGCACCTGCTTCCATAGCCCTGTCTTCATTGCAAACTGGAAGACGCCCGACTCTTTGAGTCCTGTGTCCTCATCAGAAAGCGTGAGGTGCCTCTGAATGAGGAGCTCCAGAATGGCCTCCTGGGCAATCCGCTGCGGGGTGGGCTCATAGTCCCGAAGGTCAAAGGTCTGGATAGTAGCCTGGAGCGGGATCCCACAACGGCAGCTGAGAACGGAGCCCCTGTTGGCCAAGCAGGCGGCTTGGAACATGCGGAGAATGACGGGCTGGCTCCTGCAGAGACTGATGACCTTCTTCTCCACGTCCTCCTTGGGCCAGTGTCCAATGGGGAAGGCGGAAATGAGGAGCGTGTAGAGGAAGGTATTGGGGGTCCGGAGGCTCTTTTCCAGCCTCTTCCCGTCCAGGACCAGGAACATGGCCGAGATGAAGTGATGGAGAGAGGCAGAGAGCGTCCGGATGTCAGGATCCACAATGTCACGATAGACGGAGCCAAAGAGCTCCTTCACGACGCTGAACTTCCGGGAGTCCTTACTGAAGAGGGCCCTCAGTTGAGATTCGTAGGGATGGTTAGGCTGGGGATTGCAGACTGTGGAGCAGACGAGCCAAGTGAAGAAGCCCCGCTCACAACCACTCCAGCCCAGGAACTCATTTATTAGAGCTGACCTCTCCCTGGGAGGAAAGAGAGGACTGAAGGTGACTAGAAGGTCGGCCAACATGGCGTCTTCACCTAGCTCCTTCCTAGAAATCCCCAACTCCCCGAACCACTCCGCCACGTACCGGTACTTGGAAAAGGAAATAAAGCCGACCCATGACCCGTCCTCCGTCTCCAGAGGCTGGCTTAGAAGCTCAAGCGTGGCAGGGCTGGCCCGCACTTCTGTGCAAATGGTCTTCATGACGGTGGGAAGCTTGCCTTCGAGGGTCGAGAGCTTCTTCGCTGACAACGTACTACTAATATCTTTGTACAGGTTGACTAGCTCCTCTTTCTGGAAGAATGTCTGGAGACTGAGCATGAACTTGCTCAGCGTGACGAGGCCCCGCTTCTGGACCGGAGGACATGGGACCAACTTGAGTTTCAAGAAAAACGTCCTCGAGGCATCCCAAAGGAGGGACACTTTCGAACACTGAGGTTTCAAGGGCTTCGGTTCTTCGGCCGCCGGACTGCTAGCATTATGACTCTGAGACCCTGATTCACACTCTTCCGTGATTGCATTGAGGAGGGCAGTGAGAGGCTCTAGGAGGGGATTGACGGGCGGGGGCGGAGTGATGGGTCTTGGCTCAACGATCCGAAATGGAATTTCCTTCGAAATAAAGACGCAGAACTCGTCCTCATCCGTAATTTGAGTTCCGAGGAGGGTTCGGAAATAGGCTTCCGCCTCTTCTTCTTCCTTCCTTCTTAAACCCAGCTCCGGACATGTCCTCCATCCCACGGAATGAAGTGCGTGGGTTGTCCAACGCTGGAGGACCGGCGTGATCTCTGCCTTGAAAAGCTGCTCCCCATACTGGCGGAACTGGGTGAGGGACACAACGTCCAGCCTCCCCCCGTTCCAGATAAAGACATAGTTTGACATGAGCTTGAGGCTATGGATCCGATGGAAGTCCTCCGTCCAGAGGACCAGGCTCATGCCCTTTGGCTCAATCATGTAGAAATGGTCGTGGGAGGCGGAGACCAGGAAGTTATCATCTGTCAGATAGAGCTTCCCCAGGGAGACAGTGACGGGGTCCCGGGCCCGGGTGAGTCCTTCCAGCGACTCAGTCTCAGGGCGAACAGGGTCAAATACGGAGACGGCGTCTCGGGCCAGCACAGAGTCCGTCCCAACTTTCTTTGACTCAATGAGGAGGCCTTGCATGTCGAAGGAATGAACGAGGCCGGACCCCATGTCACTCACGAAGAGCAGGAGGGAGCCCACGTTGGTCTGAGAGACGGGCTCCGGCTTAATGGTAAGGCTAAGGGCGATCCCGGAGGCCCGAATGTCCTGCTTTCGACTAACTTGAACCCTCACAAAGTCCTCGTCCTCAACGTCACACAAGTAGACAGAGGAGACAGTGCAGGCGGCCAGGTACGGAAAAACGAAGTCAAGCTGAATTATTCGGCTCTTTAGTTTGAGAATTACTTGGGACGGGGAGACCGGCCTCGGGAACTCCTCGTAGCCCCCCACCTACAGACAGGATCCGGATTAAAAACTTGTATGTAGGGCACTCGTTGCAATTTGTAATTGTTTTAGTGAGTGGACTCACGTCAACCTGTGAGACAAGGCCCTGACTGTCACCAATGAAGAGGTACCGACCCTTTGGGCTCCAATGGAGCTCCGTGATCTCATTTTCCGTGTGATTCGTGACCGTGTGAGAGTGCTTGAAGAAAGCACCCTGGGCCGACTTGGTTGTTGGAGCAAGGAGCTGATAGAGTGAGACCTTCCCACGAATTGACCCCACCGCAACATCCCGCTCGTTGTCGGCACAGGAAATACTGCATACTTTCCCACCCTTGAACGGAATCACGAACCGGAAGGTCAGCGTCTCTCGTGAAAATACAAAAACTGTCCCAGAGGTGCAGCCCACGAAGACAAATAAGTTGGAGGCTTCTATGCAGGTTACCTAATAATGAATAAAAAGGCAGTTTTGTAGGTATAGGTAGCTGATGAATGATGAAGGGAGTATTGTGGAGGAGACTAAATCATGTCTTTATGCAGACTAATACGTGCCGCGTGCAGCGATGTATACGTATTTATGTATGTATACATATAATACTGATAGCTACAAACACGATTAGACGATATTGGTAGTCTAACATAAATCCTTCAAAATATGAATAATCATTTTGAAATGACATAAGTAGAAGTATATAAAAATATGAAATAGTTATCTCAATGATTTTATTTAGTCTGGCAGATCTGAATTTATTACCTGGGATGCTAATGATTAGTAACGATAGCCTGTAATAAGACCTACATTATGAGGTATGAACCAATGTCCCAGTAAATCTGCGTTGGCTTACATTTCGATTTTTCTGTGACCCAGTCGTCTTGAAGTCCAAACTCTGAATATTCACTGATTGGATCTTTACTAGGAGAGGATAGTTGACGTCTGTCTCCATCACGCTACTGAAACAGAAGAGAAAATTATCCTAAGCAAGCACTAAGGGGCCTATTCTCTAATCCTACTGAAAACACACCAACGACCCCGATCAAGACAAAACTAAAACTAGTAACTAGTATTAAAAATATAATGAGCAAATGTGCTTGAAACTTTCCCGGCTCACTTCGCCTCGTCTCAACTCATACCAGGTATGCTGTAAACAATAACAATAGTATACGCCGAGGAGAACACCGTGAGCTACTACTACAATTCATTTTATTGATCCACAAATACGATAAATATTAAAGGTCTTCAGCCATGTTGTTTAGTAAAAAGTACTACAGGAAACATGGTAATCATCGCATGTGGGATGGGAAACTAAACTAGGTCAAAGAAAAACCCATTCAAACGTTCATTCACACACGTCCACTATATTAGGGAGTCATAAATGTCAAACTGTCAAAGGCGTGAAACTCGCTTGAATATACGCTATAGATATAGAGTCAACGAAACAGTAAAGAATCTAAATAGAGGGTTTACGTTAAAAAGACAACTAAACTAAATCTATCCTCCGGAAGTCAGTTAATTAATAACCAGTAAAATATTACTCAATTTGAATGGCTAAAGATTATCCTCCCTTATAGGAGCATTTCATTTGAGGAGAAAAGCTGACTCCATGAGAAACGGAATAAATAGCTTTTCAAGCTTTCATTTGGGACTTGGGACAGAAGTGTAAAAATAGTTAAGAATATGAAGATAGTATATATTTTTTTGAATTCATTCAGTCACCGACATCCATTCTGACCGTTTAGTTTTAACGTAGTAGTAGATAGTACGGTTGCAAATTCCAATTTTCCAAATTCCGACTCCATTTCCGTTTTGCCAAGGGAAAAGTTCACAAGTAGTAGAGCATCTGTTCCATTTGAGGCCTCGGTGCGGCGCCCAGATGCTGTCCAGTGAGCATGGCCAGTTTATGAGCATACTGCAGTAGAACATTTATGATTAGTTTTTCCCGGAAGTTTAGGGCATAGTAACGAAAACGAAATGTCGGCTCCTTACCTGGCACATAGCTGGTACTCGAATTGTCCCAGGCCAATTAAAGTACATGAAAGCTGTCACGTAACAGAAGCGTTGGACGAGGTCGGGCTTATTTTCCCCAGAGTCTTCCAAGACGATGTAATGTGATGGGCCTACAGCACCCTAGAATAATACAAGACCATGCGCTGTGCGTATCGTATGTGAAGCCGGTAAAGAAGGCACTGTCACCGAATGCTATAAATGGTGTAGAATGTAGAATCCTCTTACTTGTCTAACAAGCTGTGAGATCAGGAAGAAATCATATTTCCCTCGTCGAGTGATAGTGTGGTCCAAAACCGTTCCAGGCTCAGGGTTCTCCAATTGATTTCTCTGTCAGGAAAAGCGAAAGTATTTACTAAATTGATTACAGAAACGTTATCTAAATTAGGGAATTGCAAAACAAGTGAAAAGTAAAACATTTACCTTCATTAGAAAGAGCCGTTCGTTGATTCTCTTCTGAACAACAACGAAGATAAATTTCGGTTCAGACTGACAAACAGATCTGGCAGCGGATTTCAGCTGCTCCACTTCGTTCTTAGCAACCGTGTCAAGCTGGCCATCTCCAATACCGTCACGGAACACGACGATCCGATCAGGATATTTATGATTCTCCTTAAATTCGAATAATAGAATTAGATTCTAAAAAAGTTCTGAGAAGTATTCAAGTGGTTCTAGAACAAAATGGAACCTGAAAGAAAGCCGCCAGTGCTTGTGTGAAAACAGGACGAAGCGGATCAGCACTCTCTTGGTGAGGCTTCTGTGAAACAATACGGGAGTAATACTTAGTACATTCGCTGTCCAATGATGTAACAAGAGCAAGGACACTCGGCTTCACACGCTTGGGATCATGATGAGAATCAACACCAACAAACATAATGTGTTCTTTCTACAAATCAAAATAAATAAGGCCTAAATGTTGGAAAATAGTTCTCCCCAGAAAGCCAAACACCCTCTTTGTCCTTACCAGCGGAATATTAAGGGCCCAAAGAGAGCCTCCTAACTTGCAATTGATCTGAAGCGCAATTTTTTGCATGATGGAGCGCAGTTGCTTCTCCCTTCCAAGAGTTTTGGCCAGAATAACTTGAGACGGAATGGAGGTCTCCACAAGAACTTGCTTCTTCACAGCGGAGTAGAGTTCATCCTTTGCCACGGGAAGTATAATCACGACAAATTGCGACTAATAATAACAAGGGAAATTTGAATTATGGAACAAACCTTTTCTAGTACAAGTTGCGTGGAAACATGCAGCATGGCGATGGTTTTTTTTATCGTAAATCGTAAAGCAAATGAAATACCTCGCCAGCTCGAGTGTTGTCGCGAATGCTCGCGCGCCATTCGTCTGGAGTAGGCATTCGCCCTCGAGACCTGGGATGTTGAATTGTGGGACCATTTCCAAATGCAATCCCCAACGGGCCTGCCACTTGTTTGTAAATTCCAATCATGTTATCCGCTTTTTGTTTGTCCTGTTGCGTGCAGAAAACGATCCACTTCCCTAAGTCCACCTGTGAATAGAAAGGAATAGAACAACGTCAGAATAAAATACTTGTCCTCATTTGACACAGAGTGGCTTTTGAACATACAGGGGCAAAGCATCGATTTGATGTAGCGTCACGACTAAAGTCGGCCGATGCACTCTTGATGGAGTATCTTGGGTTGAACTGGAGCGTAGGCCCAGGAAGTACACGACCCTCTGCTTTGACGCAGTCCCGATTAAGTGACAGCCCCCAACCGTCGAGGATAGCCTTTGCCGACGGTTTATCTATTATGGATAATAAAAAAATTACGGGAATTAATAATACTGAATCAACATAACCTTCTATTTATATTGCATCTCATCGACAATTAACATCACTCACCATTCACGTTATCAACAAATCGTTGGATGGCCTGAAAGCGCTCAAGAGGGGAAGAGCGGGCTTTGGCCACAATGTCCTTCATTACCGTAAAGTTTGAAGTAATATCTTCAGTCAATCCCGTTATGAAGCAGAATTCTGGGACAAGGGAGAGCAGCACATCCTTACCCTAATTATCACATTGAACGGGACTAATTTAAAATCACGTATAAGAGTTAAGAAAAGAAGCAATCGTGATCATCCCTCCGCCTATTTGGAATTAAGTAACACTTACGAAGGGATCGTTCTTCTTTGCCTTTTTCCGGCTCATCAGTAGCGGTTGCTTGCTGTCTTTGATCACAAGACCATACTGCTGCTTATAGTAAGTCTCGAATGACATCTAGATGAAATGGGTACTATGAGACACACATAATAAACGGAAGAAGTTCAGAAGAGACACAACATACCTCCGTCCCATTTCGATCAAAAGTTGAGCTAGGGCAAATATTCCAAGCGATGTCATCAACCTTGTAGCAAAGATTGTTGTATCTGGTCATCACAACCTTCCCTACCATGAAGTCAAAGAATGTCTGCTTGAAATTAGCTCCTTGTCGAGAATGTTCCTGTCTGCAAAATTCAAAAACAATATGGTAAATTCGGTCGGTTGATATCACATAATGAACTAATTTGTTTGAGTCCTACAAGACTTGAAGAACTGTGGTTGTTCGCAATACTCGATGAACCGAATCCAAACACAACATTAATCCTCCCTGATACTCTTCGATTGCAGTAACATAGCCAGGCCAAATTTCCAAACTAGATACAAACATATGAAACCATTCATTTTAGTCTCCACACCTTACATCTTATTTCGGATGATAATTATATTTTACACTAAAATATTACTTGTGGTTAGGCATTTGATGACTGGCCTTAGGGTCGTAAAAGTTCCGGTTCATCTCAGTATATTCCAAATCAGCCATAACCTTTCTCAATAGGACGTTGTAAAATTGAGAAGACTCTCCGATTGAAGCCTTTTTCACTAGAGTGAAGTTAAGCCGAAGTCTCATGCCGGGTTCATTCGGGTGTTCACATTCAATAGTGCGAGACTATGAACGAAAATAAATACTATGAAGTGTGCCATATCGTAGACAAGAGGTGAGATATTGAATACTTTACCTGTGGCCCTAATTCATATGGAAGCATAAGTTTCATGCCGTCGAATGTACGAGGCTCCCCCAGATTTTCACCAAGGCTGCGCACAACCTTCTTCCTGATAAGAGTTGAATCCAACGCCGGCTCAAATGTCGTGTGATATTCATAAATACCTTTGTCGGTAGCCAGTTTCACAACCAGAAAGTTTGTCATCACACGGACCCTATGTATTTGGTAGATCGTGATCAGTAATTAATGAAATTTGGCAAATGTCGGGGCAATTGACTGGTCATAGTCGTCTTACGGTGTCCCTTTGGTCCCTCGACGTACTATCTGATCTGCTACTGGTGTCTCCGTCACTACTGATGGCGAGTCATTACGAATGACACGCGGGGTCTGGGAAGTAGCAAGTGCGCTGAAATCGAAGTGCCAAAGAAAATAGAACGACCACATTTACTAACCTCATTCGGCAAAAACCGTTTGGAACTTACAACAAACCTGTTCCAGTCTACCACAGGCAATACGCAATTAGAATAGGTCTGAGAGCGACAGCGGTGCAGTTCTAATATATTTAAGTGTATTTGCATCGCATGCAAAGATATGACCGTGACCGTGACCTTATACGTATATGTACACTTTAATTCGAGTCAACAGTCAAACGCCGGTCCATTAGCAGAGTAAAACCAAGGGTGAAAAATATTCCACTGAATCAAAAATTTCTTCCTGGGGTAGAAATTTTCCTTCTTATAACAACTTGCAAAAATTCAATTATTCGTATTATGCTGTACGAATTTAGAGCATAATCGGGAACCTAACTTTTTTCCTGCGCTCCATATATGTGCGCATGGACGATTCTCCAGATATGGGTAAAACGTTATGGATTGAAGGAAAGAAACAGTTGTTGGGTTTTAAGTTATACGTTCATTTAGTTGTACCGAAACCCATTGCGACATTCACTGCTGATATGATTTCATACATTTTATTTCGTTTGTTTATAAAGCTATACAGCAGCAGAAAGCTTAGCAGCTGATATTGCATGGTAGAACAAAAAATACAAAGCATATGGTTCCAAGTTACTAATCCGGGAATACGGAAATTAACAGTTTACACAATAAACTTGAAACATGTATAGTGATAACTACAACTACAAATTACCTGCCAGCAACAGCACTTCCGGACTCCGGAGCTGAAGCTGCGCCGGACCCAACCCTCCGTAACGTGGCCGCACTTCCTGTCGAGCCACTCCCAGTGGCACTTGTCGTAGGAATAGGAACGCTACACTCTGAAATGGGAAGGCTAGCTTCTGTTCCCAGCGAGCTCGATGCCAAAGACTGTACAGAACTTCCTGATTCTGACGGCCCAGGACGCTGACCTCCTGTTCCAACACTCTGTGGAATCCGGACCATTTCATCAGCTCGTGCGCCCGGAACAGTACCTTGGGGAACAGAAAGTTGCCCGAAACCTCGAACAAATGGGATGCCAACTCCAATACCAGCGGCGGCCCCAATACCGACACCTACAGCAACACCACGATCTTTAACTTATAAGGCCGTCATGTATAAGAAATGAGCTGCTTTGTCAGTTCCGACAATGGGGAATACCTGCAACGTCACCAGTCGGGAGCGGACTTCTGATTGGGGTACCTCGGCTTCTTCCCATGCCTACCGACAATCCAGCAAGTCCCTGTGTGATTGAACCCACCGAATCCATGGAAGGGGTAATACCCCTGCCCCTACCCACAGGGGGGCCCACATTTTCCTGCTGTGATAAATATTTAATTATTACTCGTCTTAAAAAACAAACAAATAATAAGTAAGAAAACATTATAGTATCCATTACTTTACTACAAACGTAACCACTATTTATCATTAAAAACTTACCGGTGCTGGTGGCCGCTGTGGGAAGAATCCTCTCCCGCGACCCGTCATCCTGATTACCTGTCCCCCTGCGCTAACTTAAGACCAAAAAAGGGATCTTAATTACAGGTCCCACAATTCATCTCAATCCTTTGATTCTCCACTGTGTTATCCATTTCCTTAATTTGTTTGTATCAATAGAGCTTTTAAAAGTACATACTGGTATTTTTATAACCCAATTTCAAACAACAGTAGAAAGCGCCGTCTCATTTTCCTTCATTACTCGGAACTCGAACTGGAACCTAAAACCTAAGGGATGAGTTTTATACCTAGTCAATTCATAAGTAGGGAAGATAGATAAACCCTTCGTTTACGCACGTACCTTTGGTCGTAGACACTAGATATCCATATCAGTAGAAAGAGGGTAGAATTCTGACTTAGGTAGCGGTAGCACCATTACTAACAAAAAGTGTCACCTTGTCAGTCTGTACTGAGCCGAAGGCTCATCTCATCTCGCTCATCAAAATTACGCAACGTGTTTTCGGACAAAATACCCCACAATCAAGCGAAATATTTTTTGTTCGCCTCAGCGCCCGTACGGAGTTTAGATGGTACATTTTGGTCGAGTGTTAGTCATATTGCGGATCCCGTTGTGAGAAAGTATGGATTTCGGGACGGCTCAAACGAAGCGAAAAAAAAAATAATAAATAAAAAAATATTTTTCTTGCATGGGAATTTAACATGTGAAAAAACACATTGCGTAATTTTGACAAGCGAGATTAGACGAGTGTTCGGCTTAGTACAGACTGACAAGGTGCTACTTTTTGTTGGTAATGGTGCTACCTAAGTCAGAATTAAACCCTCTTTCTACTGATATGGATATCAAGTGTCTACGAACAAAGGTACGTGCGTAAACGAGAGTTCATCAATCTTCCCTACTTATGAACAGACCAGGAATACAAGATGATTCTGCAAGCTTTTATACCGAATCTGTAGAAATATCTCGAGAACTCCAAGCAAGCCCTAGATCTCCAAAGGTCCTTCGAGATTCCTATTCACAGAAGCTACGCTGCGCGCTCCTAGCCCAGAACACCTACTACCTCTACGCAAATAAGGTTCATGGTGGCCTTATTAATGCCATATAAAATATGAATTATAAGTAAGTACCTTACCTTACGCGATTGCCTGATAGCCTATCCCTTGGAAGAAGGGCCAGACAAATGGATTCGCTGTATGTTATGTGCGCAAATTCTTCCGCTATTGTCTTAAAAACTCTGCCCACTCGAGAAACGTCTTCACACGTCCACAACTCCGAACCCACAAGAAGATCTGAAAGGACGCTTGGCTTTTTTGTTCCTACCCGGAGGAGTCATGGAGCACGCCGCACACGCAGCAGCCGCCAGATAACCTTTCCTATAGGGACCCCCGTCCAGGAATCTGAGGAATATGGAAGGCTGAAAGGGCACCCAGTCCTCCCTCCAGCTCCAACAACCAACCGACGACGACCCAACAAAGGAGAACGCGCTTGGCCTACTACGTTTCCTGATAAGACACGACAAGACGGGAAATAACGATGTGGAAGGCTATAAAAATAAACACAGGTCCTTCCCTGCTGGGTCCTTCCTTCCTAAGCCCATGTATGTACATATGTATGTATGTACATGTAACGGATTCCCTAGACATGCCGACGCGACGGTCAGCTTCAATTTCAATAAATCGGAAATATCATTATGAAATCCATTGTTTTACTTCTTGCTACACGTCACACGTAGGCTCTAACCAAGAATTTCATGCTCTTTCAGATTCTGATATTTATTTTACAATGGAAGGAGTAGAAATGACTTAAAAGTCAACATGAAACTGTGGAATAATGTAATGGATAGATAACAACTTAAGAACTTCAATTTAACTGTCCACTTTATTTCCGGTACCATCCAATTACAAAACGTTTGCTTCCCTACGTGACCAGTTTACATGTAAGAGCATTAGGTAGGCAAAGATAGTCCTATGGACCCAACTGTCTTAAGACGTCATAAAAATGATTTACGTACTTAATACTATGCACTTGCTGATTATACATAATAGCACATGTATGTGTCCTTTTACGGCAGACCTAATATAGAGGATAATAACTAATAAGTGATAATATCCCTTATTCCCACCTAGTATATGAGACTGGCCTGTCGCTAATAAGTAATACATAGAACGAAGACATCAAGGTAATAGTATGCGTATATGCGTACTTTTACAGTGAAGAGTGGAATAAAGAAATACATACATACATTGTAACACGAAGGAAGAATTACAAGCTTTTGTAAATTGTATCTTCAGAAGAGGTGGACAGTTTGGCAATAAGATTTATCAAAACAAGGTACAAGATCATATTAACACCGTAGATCACATCCTAAGTTCTTATTTCATGGCAATTGGATGACTAAAAATCCAGACAACCCTCGTCCAGGCTCCCAGGGAAACATGGCCTCTTGGTTGTGCTACTACTGCTTCCAAATGTCCGCTCTCTCTCTGCCACCGGTTTCCGACATCGGAAGTCTGTGCTTGGGCAAATGGCAGGGCACCTTTGGATACAGAGGAGACGTAAATAGTTAGTCCTGCGAGCATTGAATCGAGATAAAATAACAAGAACCATTTACAACAATACATCTGCATCTCAACCAGTCATTTCCATGTATCTATGTAGTAGAAAGTAGAACATCCAATGAGTCTAACATCATTTTCAGTCAAGTATAACATGAACCAAGTTGGATTGGAATTACTGCAATACACAGCAGTTAGCACATAGGATCCTCCGATCGATCTTTAAAGGAGGTTTATCATTTATATGTATTGCCTGCTGCACTTTAAAAAAGGTAAATGAGAACCAGCAGCTCTCAAGTATTACACACAGCGTACATCGTACAGCACAGTAATACCCTATCTGAAAAATGTCAACGTCGACTGTCGCCGTAATGGACGGCCTTGTAGCGTTAGTAAAACTTTCAGCACCATACGATACAAAATTATATTAACTGGAACTGTCGTCACGGTTCATATCAGTAAACCAGAACGCAAATAAGGGGATGCAAATTCCAAAGGCTCATTCGTCTTTCGACACGTGCGACCCTAAAGCTAGTCTACTTTGTAAGGGCTCGGATACGATCGTATCCGAGCCCTTACAACTTCTCTACTTGCTAATGTCAGAGAGCATTGGCCTTGAGAACTAAAGGATAATCTGATCCCTATTTCTTGCATTAGGACATTAGAGGCAAAGCCTTTCACCTTCAAATCATCAACTTCAAACGGTAATTTTAAATGTACATGGGTTAGTTATTAGCTCATGCCAACTAACCACATAAATATTAGAATCACATGAATTCTTATGGGAGGATGGTCAATGTGGGAGCCGGAGTCCCCACTATAAATTAAATACTTTTTCTGGGGCCGGAAAATGCGAGGGGTATGGGCAGAATATCAGAACTGGATAACATCTTGCCTGGGGTCAATTGCGCCGGGGTAGCAAATAATTTTGCTTGTAGTCTGTACTGGAGGGGATGAGCTTGGCTGTGGACATCTTGGATCTCTGCTCCCAAAGTAGCAATTTGGTGCCTGGGTGACGGGCTCGTATCTACTTGTGGATTTGCTGACAGGCTCATAGTATGGTCTCAAAGTTGTAGATGTGGAATAATAAGGCCTCCGCGTGGTCGGACTGTAACCCCCAGGTTGAATATTCTCCTCATTTTCAACTTTGGTTGGACGGGGACATCGGAAGTCTGAGCTCGGGCACACGGGTGGGCATCTTAATACATTTATAACATTTTATACATAGGATGAAAAGGAATTTGGATTTTCGACCAACAAAGTTCTCGGATCTCTATTTGTTTTTACAAATCGTAGTGGGGAAATGAATTACCCACTACATATACATACTACATACTAGCAAGAAGCCCGTTCTACGAACGGGGGTTTAGCCGACGTCATATCCCTACTTCCATCCATTATTACAGAGCCCTCTACATTTCATTTCAAACTTTCCTTCGTTGATTTCCCATTTTTGTTATTTATACCCATTCAAGTTGTTTCTACATAACATCCGTCACTATCTTTAATATAGTTCAACCCGTTTAATCTTCATTCTCAACTTTCCATTTATCTACGAATTTCTTCAACACTAATTCGGTAATTCCTTTTTTTTACCCGTTTCTAACCTATTTCATATCCAACACAGACCTCATTCTTTTCCTTTCTACCCGTTTCTAACCTAATTTCATATCCAACACACACCTCATTCTTTTCCTTTCTACCCGTTTCTAATCTAATTTCATATCCAACACAGACATCATTCTTTTCCTTTCTACCCGTTTCTAATCTAATTTCATATCCAACACAGACATCATTCTTTTCCTTTCTACCCGTTTCTACCCTAATTTCATATCCAACACAGACCTCATTCTTTTCCTTTCTACCCGTTTCTACCCTAATTTCATATCCAACACAGACCTCATTCTTTTTCTTTCTAGCCGTTTCTAACCTAATTTCATATCCAACACGTACCACATTCTTCGTCTTTCTACCCGTTTCTAACCTTATTTCCTATTCAACAGAGACCCCACTCTTTTCCTTTCTACCCGTTTCTAACCTTATTTCCTACCAAACGCTGCTCTCGTTCTTCTTCTTTCTACCAGTTTATACCATAATTTCCTATCCAACGCAGACCCCATTCTTCATCTTTCTACGCGTTTCTACCTTAATATCGTATCCAACGCAGACCCTCTTCTTTTTCTTTCTACTCGTTTCTACCTTAATATCGTATCCAACAGACTCCATTCTGCCTCTTTCTACCCGTTTCTACCTGAATTTCTTATCCAATACAGACCCTATTTTTCTTCTTTCTACCCGTTTCTACCATAATTTCCTATCCAACACAGACCCAGTTCCTCTTCTTTCTAAACGTTTCTACCTTAATATCCTATACAACACAGACCACATTCTTCTTTCTACCCGTTTCTATTTAATTTCATATCAAAACCAGACCACATTCTTCTTCTGTCTACTCGTTTCTACGTTAATTTCCTATCCAACACAAACCCGCTCTTCTCTTTTTCACCCGTGTCTACCTTTGATTTTAAATTTTCAAGACGCTTCGCCCTTGCGCTTCATTGACGCTTAGCGCTTTTGTTGCAGCGGCAGCGGTCACTTGTAACATAGCGCATGGCTTTAGCATTGATGTCCAGAATGCTCAGAGCAGTTTGATGTGCTACACTGCATACCTTAAATTTTGAAGACGCTTCAATCTTGCGCTTCATTGACGCTTAGCGCTTTTGGTGCAGCGGTAGCGATCACTCGTGACATAGCGCATGACTTTAGCATTGCTGTCCAGATTGCTAAGAGCAATTTGATGCGCTACACGGCATACTTTAAATTTTCGAAACGCTTCGATCTTGCGCTTCATTGACGCTTAGCTCTTTTGTTGCAGCGGTAGCGGTCACTTGTGACGTAGCGCATGGCTTTAGCATTGATGTACATACTACTGAGAGCAGTTTGATGTGCTAGTCGACATACTTTTAATTTTTGAGACGCTTCGACATTGCGCTTCATTGACGCTTAGCGCTTTTGTTGAAACGGTAGCGGAGTCGACTGTAGCTTTAAACCTTACCAGTAAGCTGGTGAAGATTTTAAGCTATCATACAACTTGATAGCATTAGTATTTAATATAGTTAACCCGTTCCAAACGGACGGACGGACGGAAACTGCAAAATATATACATGATGAAGCTATGTATGTATGTAGGTACCTTATACTATGTATGTATAAGATTGCATTTAACGACACAGCGTCCTCGGTTCTCAATAAAGCTAAGCTCTTTCAGAAGAATATCGAGTACTTACTACTTAGATAATATTCAAAGTTAAGCGTTACCTAGGGTCAACTGCTCCTGGATAACACAAAGCGCTTGTGGTTCGAGCAGGGGGCGAAGTCGTTGGTTGCGGACATGCGGGGTCCCTGCTTCCAACATAACAATTTGCTTTCCGTGTGGTTGGTTCATAACGAGTTGTTGCCCTACTTGGTACTGTAACAGGTTCATAAGGCTTCCGGGTGGTTGGCTCATAACGAGTTGTTGCCCGGCTGGGCACGGTTAGAGGTTCGTAGGGTCTCCTGGTAGTTGGGACGTATGGCTTCGCGCTAGATGTAGGGACATATTCCTTTTCTACTATTTTGGTCGTCGGCCTCGGGCATCGAAAGTCTGAACTCGGACACACGGGTGGACATCTGAATAAACACATGCAATATTGTACATATACTACATTACAATGACAACGACTCAGGAGTTTTGAAGCAAAACTGCTGTGTGGCTTTGAATGGCATCTAACGTAAGAGATGACTAAAGATAAGTCTAGGAATAAAAATACAGCTTGTCGTAAATTAGCGCAATAGCGCTAACGTTTCCTAAGAAATATGTATACATAGTTTATCTTACGTACTAATGAAATAATACTGCTTGAGTATTATATCGGTACTTGACCAGTGCTGATTATTGTGCAACTATACATAAGTGTCTCCCTGTTTTTAAATATTCTACTGCAAATACAAATCTTCCAGCAGAATCTCGAGCCCTGCTAGTAATGCATTCGCTATACTGTAAAGGAAGCACTGTACCTTGGGTCGATTGCGCCTGGATAACATCTTGTGCTTGTCTTTGGCGGAGGAGGCGCTGTGGTTGGCTGCGGACACGCGGGGTCTGGGCTTCCAAAATAGCAATTTGGTTTTCGCGTGGTTGGTTCATATCTGGTTGTTGCCCTATTTGGAACGGTCACAGGTTCATAAGGTCTTCGCGTGGTTGGTTCATATCTGGTTGTTGCCCTGCTGGGAACGGTCACAGGTTCATAAGGTCTTCGCGTGGTTGGTTCATATCTGGTTGTTGCCCTGCTTGGAACGGTCACAGGTTCATAAGGTCTTCGCGTGGTCGGTTCATACCTAGTTGTTGCCCTGCTGGGAACGGTCACAGGTTCAAAAGGTCTTCGAGTGGTCGGTTCATACCTAGTTGTTACAGGGTCGTAAGGTCTCCTAGTTGTTGAAACGTATGGCTTCGTGGTAGAGGTAGGAACATATCCTCCAGGCCGAATGTCTTCCTCATTTGTTACTATTTTAGTCGTCGGCCTCGGGCATCGAAAATCTGAACTTGGACATACGGGCGGGCATCTGCATAATAAAACGGAAATTCTGTGTACTATGTATACTATTAAGTCCAGGACTTAGATTTCATACGCTGTCTATTATGGATACAATTAAATTAGATATAGTTACAAACTCAAGACAGATACGAATAAGGAAGGTTACGCTATAATATAGGCCCGGCTTATTTGCGACTGGAGAAACATTCGTTAACAGAAGTACACATTACATTTACCTGGGGGCACTGCCATGTACCGAATACTTTATAATATGTCGACATTGCGCTTAACCTCTATTTAAATTCGAAGCCTCAATTGGGTAAAATACACACATTAGCCAACTACTTTTTATAATGTCCGCTTACATAATTTCCATGTTCGAGCCCTAAGAACTGTTACAGTAATGATGTAGTATTACCTGGGGTCTATAGCGCCAGGATAGCACCGAGTGGTTGTTGCTCGGAGTGGAGGAGATGTGGTTGACTGTGGACATCTAATGTCGGTGCTTCCCGGATAGCAGACAGGTTTCCGGGTAGTTGGTTCGTATTTAGTTGTTGCTTTGGTTGTATATGTCACGGGTTCGTATTTAGTTGTTGCTTTGGTTGTATATGTCACGGGTTCGTATCTAGTTGTTGCTTTGGTTGTATATGTCACGGGTTCGTATCTAGTTGTTGCTTTGGTTTTATATGTCACGGGTTCGTATCTAGTTGTTGCTTTGGTTGTATATGTCACGGGCTCTAAAGGTCTCCTAGTTGTGGAATAATATGGCCTCACTGTAGTGGTTGGAACATATCCTCCTGGCTGAATATCCTTCTCGTCCTCAACTATTTTGGTGGTACCGGGTGTTGGACGTGGGCAGCGGAAATCTGAGCTTGGACATACGGGCGGGCATCTAAAACACGCAGACAATTAAGTTCCTCTGATGTAACTCAATTCCTTTAAACAATTCCATACATAGTCGTTACCTAGGATCGACCGCCCCTGGATAACACCGAGTGGTCGTTGTTCGCAGTGGGGAAGATGTAGTTGACTGTGGACATCTGGGATCAGTGCTACCTACGTAGCAAATTGGTTTCCGAGTCGTTGGTTCGTAGCTGTTTGTTCCTTTGGTCGACTCGTAAGGCTTCTGTGTGGTTGGTTCATATCGAACTGTAGCCCTGGTCGGAACTGTTACTGGCTGGTAAGGTCTCTGGGTGGTTGGTTCGTAACGAATTGTTGCCGTACTTGGTACGGTCACAGGCTCATAAGGCTT
Source organism: Hypogastrura burkilli (assembly GCA_034696285.1). Taxonomy (NCBI): domain Eukaryota; kingdom Metazoa; phylum Arthropoda; class Collembola; order Poduromorpha; family Hypogastruridae; genus Hypogastrura; species Hypogastrura burkilli. Next base: position 37,509 of record JAQFZY010000051.1, on the reverse strand, counting down.
CCGGGTGGTTGGTTCATATGACTTTGCGGTGGAAGGTGTATATCCTCCAGGTTGAATATCCTCCTCGTTTTCAACAATTTTAGTTGTTGGGGGTGTTGGACGGGAACATCGGAAGTCCGAGCTCGGACAAACGGCCGGGCATCTGAAAATACATATCTCTTGGGATAACATTTTGATACGCAGTACACAGCAAATAATATCATTATTGTTCAAGTTTTTTTTTCGTGAAAGCATCATGTACAAGTGTTCGCATCGCTTATATCGCTTTTGATTCAGTTGCTGATATCGCTTCTTTTTTCTGTGCGATATAATTCAGAATATTCTGAAAAATTCCGAGTCGGACAGACTATTACAAAAACAAAATAGTACCTGGGGTCAATTGCGCCAGGATAGCACCGACTGCTTGTGGTTCGTACAGGAGGGGATGTGGTTGGCTGCTGACATGCAGGGTCTCGGCTCCCAAAATAACAGCTACTGCTTGTGGTTCGTACAGGAGTTGATGTGGTTGGCTGCGGACAGGCAGGATCTCGGCTCCCAAAATAACAGCTACTGCTTGTGGTTCGTACAGGAGTTGATGTGGTTGGCTGCGGACAGGCAGGATCTCTGCTCCCAAAATAGCAATTTGGTTTCCGACTGGTTGGATCATATGCAGTTGTTGCTCTGCTCGGCACGGTCACTGGTACATAAGGCTTGCGCGTGGTTGGTTCGTATCGAGTTGTTGCTTTGGTAGTGTAGGTCACGGGTTCGTAGGGTCTCCTAGTGGTTGGAACGAATGGCTTCTCGGACGAAATGTAGCCGCCAGGTTGAATATATTCCTCGGACTCAACTTTTATTGTCGTTACAGGTGTGGCCGTTGTTGGACGGGGGCATCGAAAATCCGAACTCGGGCACACTGGTGGACATCTACAGTAAGAACATCATTTTCATTGTAATACTGCAGAGTACCTAATAATAGATTTTAATGATTCATTGCTCGAAACAACGAGACTACACCAAAGCATAGCCCTACGGAACATTTCGTTTCGATTGAACAAGAAACTATGGAAAGTTAAGCTATCACCTGGGATCAACTGCTCCTGGGTAGCATCGACTGCTCGTTGTTCGTACTGGAGCTGATGTAGTTGGCTTGGGACATCTGGGGTCTGTATTCCCTTCATAGCAGTTCGGCCTCCTCGTTGTTGGTTCGTATCTAGTTGGTGCTTTGGTCGTATAGGTCACTGGCTCGTAAGTTCTTCTCGTGGAATAATACGGTTTCAAGGTAGTGGTTGGAACGTATCCCCCTGGTTGAATGTCCTCCTCGTCTTCAATTTTTTGGGAAACAGCCGTTGTTGGGCGGGGACACCGGAAGTCTGAACTCGGGCATACTGCTGGACACCTAATAACAATTTCAAATGAAACCAAATTTGAGCCTAGAAACGGATACGGTGGTATAAAACCGTTGATGGGAAGAAGAGGCACATTGAATATTGTGTTGTAAGTATAAGATATTTACCTGGGATCTACGGCGCCCGGATAGCAGACCGGACTTGTAGTTCGTAATGGAGGAGAAGTTGTTGGCTGTGAGCATCTAGGATCTGTCGTACCGGGATAGCAAATGGGCTTCCGCGTGCTGGTTGGCTCATACTGATTAATTTGTCTGACAGGAACCGTGACACGGTCGAAAGGTCTTGGTGTGGTCTGGTCATAGTACCTAATTGTAGGTTTGCTTGAAGCTGGGGCCGGCTGATAAGGCTTGGATGTGGTCTTGTCGTAGTATCCAATTGTGGATTTGGTTGGAACAGGGGCGGGGTCATAAGGTCTCCTAGCTGTTGGAAGGTACTGGTACTCCTTACTAGGAGCTGGAGTATACCCTCCAGGCTGAATATCCTCTTCGACTTCAACTGCCGGAGCAGTGGAGCCATACTTAATTGTGACCCTACGGGTTGAATCAACCGGCCTCCGTGGTGCTGGGGTTGTTAATTGAGGGTAAAGCCCACCAGAGTTTGAGAGACACGTCTCCTCACAAGCATCCCTGCAAAGCTGAGCATTGAATCATAACAATGTTAAATTACACAGAAACAGATTCGAGTAGCTTGGGAAAATTCAACTCTTCACCTCAATGTTACATGTAAGGTGGACACTGTCACTATTTGGGAATTTGAAGGCCAATAAACTAGTGAATGCAATAGTTGTTGCTCCAGAATCCAGCGTTTCAAAGGTTTTTTGCCACCTCCCGATCAATTTCACCTTCCTGTGCAGGAAAACAAACTTCCAGTTCAGTGATGTCAATGTACCATGTCAAGATTTGACTTTCAAGCTAACGGAATAACCTGGGACATCCATCATAGTCAGTAAGTTGAACTTTTGAAACCTTTGGATCTTCGAAGTTATCTGAATCGAATGCCCAACAGTCTTTGACACTCACGTCATACTTCTTCTCTTCATCCTTCAGATAAATGAGAATGCTGAGCTCCTCGCCAATCCCGATCTGGCCCGCAATAGGCTCCGTCTGCGGGTAATAAGAATCCTTAAAGTTCTAGCATTCATAGGCCTAATAGTAGGTGAGTGGATATAACATGGCATTACATTTGGGAAGATGCCTTTCTGTATGTCCATCCAGCAGTCAATGGCGTCACTCTTGATTGGCTGATGCTTAATGTCGAGCATCCCAACGGAGAGCGGCCTAAAGACGACCATTTTCCCATGCTTGCTAGGATCATCGGAGTAACTGCAAGATATTCGCTTTGCCACGTCCTGGCTTTCCTGAATAGTCTCATCCATTTGAAAGATCAGGACATTACTGATACTTTGGGTCCGATCGGAGTTACTTGTCCCGCAGTCATTAGCTGGAACGAGAAAGGAGACTACTCTCCTTCCGCCGTTGGCTTCCACGAAGCTGAAAATAAACAAGGTTATCCCTTGCTCGTATGTGACTTACGTCTATGGTAGTACTCACCGGCATCTTGGATCCGAGAAGTAACCCTTGCTGTAAATTATCCCATTAAATTCACCGTCAAAATTAACAGTGATCGTTAGGCCAGTCTGGGAGCATTGGGTGTCGATACTTTGAATCCTTGTTGAATTTCCGTTTGCCGAAAGGAGGCTGATGCCCCTTAGGCTTGAGCGGACAGGAGACTGAATGTTCCGAAGGCCTCTGTAGGAAACACTTTCTGCGGCTAAGGAAGCACTTATCTGTTCCAGAAATTTATGTTAGGGTTCTAATTTCTAATGTTCCACAAAATAATAGTTTATTGATCCTAAGCGTCAATATCCACTTACATAGAGGCATAGTAGCATGCATAGAACGTAGTTCTTCATGACGCTCTCCATGTGCGCTGCACGGCAGAGTCTGATGATCTTGTCAGGATCAGGACAATCTGGCCTTTACCCGCACAATATTCCTACTACAAATAAAAAAACAGAGATGAACTATGGAAACACACATAACTATGCGCAAGTAGTACCAATTGTCCTTTATCTTACATCTTGAAAAAACGGAATAATCACTCCCAACAACTGTTGCCAAGACCCAAGAGCGTGTTCTCAAAATAGTTAAGCAATAGGACAAATGAGGTATCATTTGATTGGTATGATCAAGAGAACAATGGACTAATATGTTTGGACGTAAGTACGCGGGAAATAATCGGCCTATGTACTACAAGTATGCACTTCATTTTTAGAACGCTCTTATTTAATTTTGGAATAATTCTCAACTCAGGCTTGTCCATATTTTTGAAGTTTAAAAAATAATTGTAATAGTTATTTGGTTAAAACATTTTTTCGAGCGGCGGCAAAATGTTTTATTGCTAGGCAATATTCTCATCCGTGCTTAATATTTTCTATAGAGATTTTGTTTTTATTTCTATATATGTAATATTTGCTTTATCCAATTTTAAGGATAGTACAGGGTAGTTGCAGTTTGGGGAGTGTACGAATATTACACGCACATACTGCATACTCATTGTTCTCGATGAAGAAAAGCAGTGACACAAAGGATATAGTATTGTGTTATTATTTTGAGTACCGTCATTCATTTAATGGTATATATCCATCCTATACATATACTCAGTAGTAAAGGAATAGAATCAGAAACCAATTTCGTTTGGCAATTTAACTTGTCTAGTAAATATATCTGTATGTTGGTAAAAGCGTACAAGTCTAAAATAATTCGTAATAATTGTCACAATATTCTGTTGTATAATGCCAAGTACGAGACAACAGACGGAAATCTAAATAATTGACAAGTTGTTATGGATAGGGAGAATGACATCGCACTCAATGCATGGCGAAATACCCCCTGACTTAAAAAATCTCAGTAGAAGTATATGCTGATCCTTTCTCCCTAAACCGTACTTCCACCGTACCGTACTAAACCGACCAAAGCGCTATCTCTTCAGGGAAGCGACATAGGGCTTTGTGGTCAATTTAACAATTGCTCAGAATAAAATGACCTACAAACTATATTTTCCCAGCTTTTTCAAGTAGTTTGCTACAATTAGCGCTTTATCTCGCCCACATGAAGAGATACCGCTTTGAGATCGATTTAAATATTGTGAAGGATGAAAAGATACACAGCATATATTTTTGAGGATTTCTTTTAACCGGGGGACATTTCGACATACATCTAGTGCGGTGTCCTCTCTCAAATTTACCCAAAAGTATTCATCTCATGCTGATACAATAAAAGCGCTCAAATAGCCCACGATCAATCAGTATCAGTGCTTATTGTTTATTGTGAAATGCAATGATCTTTATAGGTGTTCACGGACTGCCTTTTGAAACGAATCTGTTTGAGTAGGCATTATTATAAAACCTGTACTACCGAACGTTATATTTTTTTTTTTTTTTTTAAATCACGTTTTGTCGCACAATACGCAATAGCTATTGTTCTTTCCTCCAAGTTGCAAGTCGTTCAAATCTGTAGGAATTTTGACTTTTATTTATAGTAGGTACTTTTCTTCAGCGCATTAATTCTACCTTGGGGAGCGATTATTATTCAACTTGTTGCTAAACAAAACCATGCATATTTCATGAGGTTCTGGCATCCCGTATGCATTAGCGTAAAGAAATCAGTGTAACATTTGTAAATGGGTTTAAAATCATAGAGCTCTATTCTAACGGATATGTTGAAGGCAGTAGATACCTAGGACGTATATACTATGTAGATCTTTTGAGTAAGAACGATTTGGACGCCGTTTCGGATGGAAACAGACGACGAGTGATCCAGGAATAAATACACTTACCTTTCAATCTAAACGATCCAATTTCACTTTCGGTATCATTAATCCATTAAAATAATCCTTACACTAAAAACGTAAAGTTTTGCGCTAAACAGTCACGACACACGCCACACCACAAGTTTCCATTACTACAAGTTTTGTCTACGTAAATAAGACAGTAGAAGAAAGGATGTAAGCTTATTGTTAGCTGTTACCTCCTTTATTGTTTCAGAGAGTAGGACAGAGACAGAGGACGCTATAAGGGATCCATGAGGGTTCTCAAAGATTAAGACGAGCCTGACCGGGGAGAGCATCTTCTTTTAATAAGAATCTGGGGGTCCTAATACTACCAAAAAAGATGCATTCAGAAGAAATAGGCAGCAATTATTCAACATCACCATTACGTTAATCTCCACATTATTCCTACATAGCTAAGGTTCTTACGATAGGCCCCGGACACCAATTTCCTTTATATGGGGATGCCCAAAGTGCATCCATAAGAGAGACCATACGCACTCCTTTCTACAGTAGTATGTATACCCGGCCACAAAACAATCTGTACCTTCAGATACTTAGAATTACTAATTGTAATCCATTATTGTTCATACATTATCAAATCCATATTTCTCGTATTTCTCGTTCCTAAATATTCCCATCTCTTGAGGATCAAATTACACTTTACATGTTAATTGTTGCATTTAGAGGAGTAGGCGTCTGTGTGCATATGCATTGGGTCTTCAGGTGAATCCCTGAAATCTTGGCTAGTAAGTAAATAATGACTGGGTCTGGGTACGTTTAATGGGAAGTTGTAGAGTCACAGGATCACGATTCACGATATGGGATAATTGTAGAGTGCCTATGAAAGGGTGCTATGAAAAAGTTGTCAATAATTCCTTCATCAGCTATTTCAAACCCCTAATTAATGTATATTTACTTTGGGCCTTGACAGGATGCATCAATTTAATTGTGCCTAATTTGTATTACGGCGGCTGGAAGGCTCATTCAGTGAGTATATGTATATTATGCCTACTGCCTACCTATACATATACATTCATATACATGCACTTAAGCTGGAACTGGAAGGATAACTGTGAAAGTCGCCTTAAGAGACTATACTATACCGTAATTATTTGGTAAGACTTGAAGGTAAGGGATGAGCACGAATGCAAGAAATAAAGTGGTGTAGGTTATTAGTTTACACTATAGCCTGGTCATAGGACATTGATAAAAGACAAGATCGATTACCCAGAATTATTGAATACCTACATCATTGCCACCTGTGATTTAGTTCCCAATCGGCATTCATTTACAACACGTAAACGATCGATGTACATGAATAAAAATGAGATGAAACTTGTTCACCACGCTTACAATAACTTAACACGGCTAATCCTATGTATATGTTACGCCCCAACCCCGAAATAGCCACAACTAGTTATGGGCTCTTTTTTCATAACCGACCATTATCCGAAAACTTCGAGGTAACCTTACCTAATCTAAATATAATGATATTATCACGTAAGGTTAGGTTGGATTAGCTTAGGTTGAGTTTGGTTAAGTTAGGTTAGATTAGGTTACCACAATCAAATTTCTAAAAGGCGTCATTTCGGCCTGTGACTGGTTTCAACGCCCACATGCCGTTTTCGGGGTTGGGGTGTAACATATATAATCCTAAGCATTCTCCTGTCCTGTCTACGAGCTCAAAGCTATCTCTTTTCAGGCCTGCATTTTAAGTGTAAAATCTCTATTTAATACTTACTGTCCGCCATATGAATTATAAACGTTAGCATGTAGAACCGGTCACTAATATTTACAGCAAATTAATATATTACGTATTTTTTCCGGATGCTTAAATAACTACAAGCCATTATCATTGACGATTGACGAGGCATACTTTAACAATGACTATAAAGCTGATCACGCCAATGTTATGCAATTTATGCACTATGGAACGTCAGAAGGCTTACAGTTACCATAGCACTTAGCTTGTTAGCCTGACAACCCCGTACATTATTTGGACCTACAATTTGTTTAATGCATTCAGCTAGTGGAGTTCATTTTTACTTAGGCTGCGTGGCTTGCAGAAGAGCAAGCAAGGAGAAACATAACCAGACCAACGAATACTCAATTAGGTGTACATACATTATTTCGTAGTACATACATATTTTTAAAAGAGAAAATCCTTCCTAGAGACAACTGGGGCTGCAAGTCCCTCTAAGTGGTCAGAATAGTGTGACTGCTACACGGCCTCAAGATGGTGATCGAAGATATTAGCAAGTATGACCTAATCGAGAGGTTCAACTATATCTCGATAATTAACCCAAAGACGCCGCGCCCGCCGAGCATCCTCGACTACACTCAGGATTATTTCAAGAACATTTCCCAGGAGGACCAGTACAAGATCAAGCAGGTCTTGGCTGACCTTCAGGGCCATCCATATGCGGAGAAAGAGGCAAGGGCATGTTCATGATGTTCCAGAGATACCGGAGACGCTGGAGGATCACATGTACGAACCCACGCCAGAGCCCCAGCCGCAGCCGGACGCGCCCTCACTTATCATCACGCATGAGTCAGTGATTCCGGAAGGCGTCGTGCCCACAACTCACCTCGAGGAGGAATACATCCCAAAGTGTAACGAATGGGACCTCAGTGACATCAATAAATTCATAATCGCGGTCGTCATCTACATCTTCCTCAACTTTGTAAGTCCAATGAGCCCTGAGGACCCAACAAGGAAGAATGCTTAGAATATTGGTATAATTGATCTTGTTTCCATTTTCAGTCACAAGTTATCATAGGATTCATCATGAACCTCGTCATTCGGGATGCCATCCTGGAGCGTCTTTTTCATTGGGAGTATTTACTCTGTCGAGATGAGCTCCGTAACCGTAACACATTGAAATCTGGCCAACCATTCATGTTCCATTAATCGAAGTCAGCTTAGGTAGGGTTGGATGAAGAAGATAGGTTAGGCATTGTAGTTGGAGTTGCTGCATATTTCTGACTTTGTTCTGCCTGCAGAAATGAAGAATTTCGGGGACCCGAGTTTGGAATGGCTTGGGTTCTGGGTCCGGGGTCCCTACTCCATGTTCGTATTTTACCTGAACAACAAGTTCACGTCCTACCTCTGCGTCGGGTACATCTTGGCGACGACGGGCATGGTAATGATCCGGTTCCACCGGGACATGGCCCATCTCTTCTGGTCCGCCTACTTCCACGAGTTCAAGGAGAACCTCAACTCCTTCATCATCGAGTCCGTGATCGGGTTCGTGGTTGACACCATTCCTCATGCTCTCTGGTTCTACGTGATCCACGAAAACAAGATGCTCTGGATGCGAGAGCTGAAGCAGAGCCGGAAGCGGGAGATCAACCGGGAGATCGATGCCAAGTACTTGAACCGGATGAAGGCCCGGCGGAAAGTGATTCGGCAGAGTGGTCGGATCAATAAGGGCCGCGTAGCTCACGCGCTCCTCAAAGACAAGAAGTGGAGCATCTATCACCCGACTCACAAGGAGCTCCATCACGGGTTCAGCAAGGGCATGAACCGCTATCGGATCCTCTGTGGGGCCGAGTGGCTCCGGGAACTCGAGATCCCACACGGCTTCACTTTTGCCTACCGTGGCGACGTCCCGCATCCACATCGCAGGATTAAGTGGCCGCTGCCCCTCGCCGATCCTCCAGCGCAGATTCGCGTGGAGCGATGGCTGGATCCCGCCATGGCACTGGATCGCCCCCTGTTGTCCGCCCATCATGTATGCTAACCATGACCTTGTGGAATACGTCTTTGAGAAGCCGAAGTTTGCCCGGTTCAGGGACCGCCTTCTCCTTATTTACAAGTCAGAGGACTGGCTCAAGGCTAAGCGAAAGAAGCTCAAGATTAAATATAGCACGGGATCTTTCATTGAAGCTCCCATCTCGCCTCCCATATACTATACTCCAATACTACTCTATATATCTACATAAATATACAAAATTGATCTAAATAACGGAATACCAAATATCAAGCAGCTAACTCATGTAACTTATTCCAATGCCCCTGAAATATTGATGCAAACATACAAGACCACGGCTGATAAAATGTATGCATGTCTAATGTCTACATAGTTGCATTCTGAAAAGGAATCAAACTTTGCATTTTCTACACTAAATAGTATAGTATTCAACATTCAACCCTTGATCAAGTAACTCTAAAATTCCTCCGTGACTTTTATTTGAACTATTTATTAATTATTTCAGGTTCAAGGAACATTCGGTAACTTAACATATTCGGTCAGTTTAAAATACATCCGTCTTAATAAATACTTTACAATTGAGAAGACAACAAATAATTTCTTAATCCTTAATAACTTCCATGGGATTAGGTACATTGCTTTCAAAGTAGGTATATCTGTAGTTATACAGTAGGTGCACAATTCGCACGCCAATTCCATGACGTTAATAACAAATTACATGCGTGTTTTCGGGTTACTCTGACAATATACATTGCTCACAATTAAAATCTTAGCCCAATCTAATTACGAGGGACAGGTAATAGCCGTGGGTCGTGCTGAGATCACCCTGATGTACTACATATAATACAGAAACAGTACATGTAGTATGTGGGACCCACGGAAACTTTTCCGTGGCTACGCTTAAGGTGCCTAATTTGTATTTCTGATTGTTTATCGTACGTTTACCTCCATTGTGTGGCCTCAGCCGCTTACGAAGACATCTTCATGCCTGATTATGCAAATTAATAAGAATCCCAACTTGCTCCCCTCATTGACGTGAGACTTGACAGTGACTTATCCTGCAGGTCCAAGGATCAGGAACCCTGGTTTGTCTGCCGACGCTAAATAATTGGTTGGAGGGAAACAAGGAAAAACATGAGGACCGCGGAACTAATAATAGTTGTACGAAGGCTCTTTTCCACATTTTCTGACCATTACGCAGTCTCCAATTATTTGCAAATGAGGAGCCTGGGTCGCATAAGTCAAGGCAGACCAGGTCTCAAAACTGTTGATTTCCAAAAAAATGGAATGCCTTCAGTTGGCATAACTTTGGGATTTTCAAGAATACATAATATATTAGGGATTGTAGCGTTACAAGAGAGTCCCTTCCCTGCTATAGTACGCCCAGAGCCAGAGAGATGAGAAGAAGATACGGAGCCCATGAGTGGACGTAAGATGTAAATGATGGGGCTTCTTGGGTTCCTTATTGCGGGCTATGGGCTCATATCCTTGTAATGAAACTACAAGTTGTCACATTCACACAAATTCACACAAATCTGATAAACGGTTCCCTCGCCATGTTAATTTTAATTCAATTTCACTTAAAGTCATTTGTGGTGGGGCCAGGAGGGAAGCGCAGGTTGGCTCCTACATTATGCTAATCTTAATAATTTGGGAAACTCGTGTAGAAGGGCTCCTATGAGGTCATTTAGTTATTAAACTTCTTGTTGGCTTGTCAAGTTGACAATGAAATACATATTTATAGTTATGTTAATAACCAAGTCCCTTGCACCACAGCACAGGCACAGCCAGCCCACACCCAACACAGTTCGTTGTTCCTTCTTGCTCGCTCCATTCTCCATTCCCATAATCCCATATACTGCACAATGCGTGAGCCTTCTCCGGGGCTCACAAATTACAATTATGTTTCAATGAGTTGACATGGATCTCGGAATGGGGACGAGCAGAATGAGGCTGGGACACGCAATAAAGACAACGGACTGGCGTGTTGACTGCATTTAGGGAAACGAGCTCCGGCCTCAATCAATAGGATCAAACCAATAAATCCGGAGCCTCAACACAAGGTTTTCCTTCTCCGCTTAACTCCCACGACATTATTGTCCGTATGATGCTGAGGCCCTGGGCCTAGGATGGCCATGGCCATCACGCCGGAGGATACCGGCTTCCTAGGGGATGGGGATGGATTAGACGACGTGGCAGCGCTTAGGAACAGAGACATCATGTTATTCTCAAGGGTCTGAACAACGGGCCTCTCTTTGGTCAAGAATTCGGCTTCCTCTTGCGGTTGCTGGACGTTAGCAGGCATGCTGGGTTGAGGACAGTCGTAGCGGGCCGGGGTCGGGACGGGGTCAGGAAGGACTCGGGGGAATGACACCTTCGGCCGAGCCAGGCAGTTGAGCCTCATTGGAACTGACCTTGACAAGCCTTTGGCGGACTGGAAGGGGGTCAGCGTTGACTTTGTACTTGTAGCGGTGGCCAGGGACGACTTTGACCTCCGTCTCCGGCCGTAGGAGGCCGAGAAGTTCTTGTAGAAGGAGAGCATGTCCTGGGCGGGCGGGGCGGAGGTAGGGCCAGAGCTCTGGCTCGAAATCATGGACGGCGTCCGAGTGGCGAAGCGTATTGAGACTCGAGGAACTCCGATCCTATGCTGGAAGCTGGACGGACCAAGGGACTGGAGGTCAGGAGTCGAGGAACGACTAATGCTAAACTCGGACTCATCCGGAGACGGACTCGAGTGGCCAGTCTGTGTGGACTCCGGGCTGGAAGCTGACTGGAAAAGGAACTGGAGAAAGTCGTCGAAGGGAAGAGCGGGTGGCTGAGTGACAGGAAGGTGACAGCCTGTCTCCGCCCTCGTCATCCTCTCAAGGCTCATCTGGAAGTTCCTCTAGTAATTATTCAGGAGGCCGGAATCCAATTCCGTAGGCACCTGCAGGAGCTCCACTAACTTCCGCTCCTTGGCTCCAACTGAGTCCAGGCGGGTCAGTCGTGGACTAATAGGCTCAATTGGGTGAGGGAGGCCATAATAGGGTTGGAACGTTGGCCTTGGCTGGGAAAGGCTTGAGGTCAGGGAGGGGGGAGTGTCCAGATAACTGGGCCAGGAGCCATCATCATGTAATCACCGGAGTGGAGGCCAAGGAATAAAATAAAGGATGGACACATTGATTGATGATCTCCTGGAACGCTCTCCTTTTGTCCCACCAGCTCGGAGACACTGCGTACCATCCCTCCGTACTCCTCTTCAAAATCTTCCATTGGAAAAGACTGACAGTAGTACCTACTACGTCTCCAGGGCTGCGGCTATACAAGCCTTCTATCCTTCAATACCCGGATTCTTTCCCCAGGAATCACAGTCCCCGCCCCGCGGGATCCAATCCGATTCCCTATTTATTCCCTCACATTCACTCCTAATCGTCGCCTTACGCAAATAATGTGTAAACTTGTGTGTGCCACTTCAATAACGGTACCTATTTTGGAATGGGGTCAAGCCTTTTAAGAATATGGCGCCCAGTAAGCAGGTTTCTCAGATAAATAGCACACAGTTCAGCGGTATGATAAACTTGTGTTTTCCAAAACTAACCTAATATGTACAATGTTGTTTATAATTGAGCCTAATAAGGCTTCTTACCTGTACCCTTAACTAAACGTCATACTCTAATTATTAAAATTATTAATCTACAAATATGTTGTTTTTAATTCGCAAATGTGACCTCACCAATTCGCCGAAATGACGGCATTTTTATTCGCCAATTTTTATTCCCCTCCGTGACCGGCTAGCTGGAAAATAAATGAGGACTTCATTAGCGTCAAAGTGTGTTTCGTGTGCCCTTGAAGTGAGATCCTAATTAAGTCCCACTGGAGGAGATGAGGAATTAGTAGAGGTAGTAAATGCGTGGGACGGGAATCCTCTTCATTAATCATTCATTAACAAGTGGCATAATGTGTCAAAGGGGCAGGACCATTCACGCAGAGAAGGGAAAGGGCTGTGCCTCCCTGTCATCATTAGGTTTTAGTAGCCATAGGCTCATCATCAGTTTCAGAGATCATTTAATCCACAATAATCATAATCATAACGTCGTAAACTGCTGACCGGCTCATAGGCTGAGAAGATAAAAACATGTCCAAATGATTGCTAAAACTCTTGAGGTAGGTCTAAGTCCCAGTCTTTCACCCATTAGTCATAATTAAAGTCCCAAATCAGGTTTTTTGGACAAGGTGTTTTCAGGCTTCTTCAAATCTATAAACTCTAAATCAGGTCGTGGTCTTATGACGGCCTAAAGGTGTCCTACTAATTGTGTGTGGGTTTGAAGGGCTACAAATTGCAGAGCTCCTACAAGCCTCCCCTTACTTATGTCATAACGTGTCTAAATGTTTTCCCCAGAGTCCAATGGCTGAATTAGCTCATGCCCACCCTTTATTTCTGGTCAGCGGAGTGGCAACGGGGTCTCAACATTATGTAGTCGGCTCGCTTTGAAGCAAGAGTGCTAAAAGCATGCTAAAAGTAAGACTTTGTTGGTTGGCGAGGAGTCCTAATTTATTTGCACACGAAAGGCTCGAGTCATCCTCCTATTACATTAGGGATTGGTTGAGCATCTTCAAAGGACTACTATCAATCAAAAGGTGAAGATTCGATTTTTCCCATTTCCTTCATAATGGTTGTCTGTCTGCTGTGAGGCAAGTAGGAATCCTATGATTAGATAATATTAAAGCCTCTCTTCACTATTGTCCTCCCTCCTCGTCACCTTGACCATTCCAACCCAACATACTAGCCAGCCCATCATCACCAGCATTAGCCCGGAGATGATGAGCTTGATTTAAATGAATCGGATTCCGCGAAAATTGCACAATGAAAGGCCCATTATCCTTCAACCAACTCAATTATTGGTGTCAGGAAGGGTTAAGGTTTATTGGCTGGTGGAGATGCACGGAATAATTTGGGACGCCCAATCACATACGAGCCTTATGCGTCTCACTTTATTCAATTTTCGATTTAAAATTCGACGTACCTAGCCTATGGATAAACAATAACGTGAGATTATTGCTTCAGCAACACATTGTACATGGGTGAAGTATTGTTATTAGTTATAGCACAGCAGTCGATGGGCCCAAGTGTAACGCTCTCCTCCGTTTCCCTAAAGCTATTGTAGTTAATTACAGTAATACAGAGTAAGGTTAGTTATGGTCAATTTTAATATAAAGACTAGCTTACACTAGTCCGTCCAATCATCCAACCAAAAGTATTCAAAATATTATTTGTAGGCTAACAGTAAATCATGGTGCACATGGACACTGACTCCTCCATTCGTACTCTCCATTCGAGATTCATTTATAGAAACGCTCCTGTGACAAGTATTTTTTTCCCTTCTAGTAAAAGCAATGTGGGAGTAGGATTAGGCAAGGGAAACTGCACAAGAACTATAAAATTAAAACTGTGTGCCTCTCTATTCTCCTCAACACTTAATTAAAAGGGGACAAATTCCAGGACACCTTTACTTCATAGACTTTATGACATAAGCCTGATTGAAGTAGGAGTAAATAGTATTTTATTTGGGTTTGGCTTGAACTCAATCTGTGGAGAGGTGGAGACCAAAGGGATGGTTAGTCGAATGTCTGCGGCCATACACCCTAGCTTACTTTAGTATCTCATGGAATCTGTTTATGATTTGGTAAGGAATTGCGAGAAAAGATTGCGTGGGTGCTCAGTAGCGGATGACCTGGTATCGGTGCTGGCCATAGTTACCAAAGTAGGAGCAAATTCGGCCGACCAGCGTATACTCGTCCCCACTGTAGCAACAGACGCTGCTCGCCTTGGCACCCGACCCCGGAATCACGGACTGGACAATGAGGAGCAACCCAAGGAACATGAGGACGAGCGTGAAGCCCCGCCGAATCCCGCTCCAGGACTGATCCCAGGTCCAGGGCCAGTACAGCTCTCGGCGGACCATGCCGTAGCCCTCCGAAAGCCATCTGAAAGACACAGAATAGCTCTAAAATCCGTAAACGCCTCAACTTCAAAGAATCAAGATGAAGGATTCTGCACGAGTCAGTACATTGCAGAGAATACGGAATTCGTAGTCAAGACAGATCTTGAATATATGAATAAGAGAAAGATTTTGGAGTGGGATTAAGGCTAATATGATGCTGAAATAATTACGCATTTCCGGTTCCTCGTAATACTCTTACTGCTGAGACTTTTAGTAATTAGTCGTAATCAATCCGACCTGTCATAATCCCAACGGAAGGGAAAGGACGAGCTGCAATAAACTCTGATTATCTTACAGTTGGAGAAACATGAACGAAGTTTACATCGTTATCCTATCCACATTATATCATCATTACGATTATGCCATCCCTCCAAAGTTGAGTTTTTTTTTTATGGCACAATATATCATAACAAATATTATAATTTGTATGAAGAGTGCCCCAAACAACGTGGACGCAAACAAGAACAACATCCAATGGAACAATATAATCGTCGGCCTCACTTAATCACGGATTAGGGCCGGGTGAGTCAACCCGTCACCTCAACCAACCAAAGGTCAGATGAAATTATGCTATTAGTGAAAGTGATATTCCTTGTTATGATTACGAGTCACGACTCTTATCTACATAGTTGTAGTGTCCCAGCGTGCGTAAAATATGCAATATCTTGGTAAAATAGTTGAATCGCCTGATCACATTTAAAACAAGAAAAAAACAAGGTGAAGTGAGAAAACTCGTCTAACTACTAAAAACTAAAAATAGGTAGCAATTACAATATAAGGTAGTAAATGGGAATGACTAAATACCTGAGGATAAAATTTTGCGGTGGCCCTTTCTGATTTAGCACCACGGTTGAGTTATTGTGAATTGGTCCGGCCATGGATGACTTTGGTCCTAATAAACGCTGGACAATATGCTGTTGGTTCCCATTCTCAGCCCTATGTTTAAAAAATACAAAAAAGGAGTAATTTATACGAAAAGTAAATGAGTCTTCGTTCATATTCCAGCACCCCCTTCTTCGTCCACGGAAATGTTAATGAGAGTACAAGACAGGTTTAGTTCATTTTTTTGCATCTAACATGTTATCACGTCACTAACTCATATGCCATTCCGCAAAAGAGACTATTGAGCTGCCCGCCGGCATAAACCCTAGTGCAGGGTTCTCATTTGTTTGGGCCAACTGTGCACCCTTTTCCGTATTTGTCGCCGAGGAACTGAAGAAGGTGGGCAGTACAGCGTTTGCATGCAGTACTATTGCGAATTCCATTTTACTCACCTCTCACTCATTGGCTCCGTTGGACCTTCACCCAATTCCTCCTGCGAAGAGCTCACCTACAGACAAGTAAGGAAACCTTTGTTAAGTCCCACTAAAACAATCCCCTAATTCACAAATCATGATTTCATAATCCTCACGAGTATGCTGAATTAAGCCGCTCTCATCTTCAGTTCGACCAAAGAGCATGCATAATAAAAGTGTAACTCATTGATCGGGAGATACTCAGGTAGTGCACTTTTCTTGGTCATAACGTATTAATGGAAAAGGATCAAGATGTGGACTCGTGAGTGGTTTGAGAGGACTACCTGAAGCACAACATAAACTGTCCGCTCGTCAATACAAGAAAATTGACTTGAAACATGAGGCATCCTATTTTATACGGCATGCACTTAACTAACTCATGGCTTAATACCAGACTACACCTACGCTAGGAAATGAGGAATGGAGACAACAATGGACCATCTTCTCAGGTCCCAGTCACTTACTTCTTAAGCTCATCCTCACTTTCTTATTGCTGCATGTAATCATGTCATGTTGTATTATTAAAAAGTGTCATATTATCCCAGATGAACATAAGGATATAAACATGAGTATGGGCTCAGGAGGAATGCCTTATGGAAATACTGGGTAGAAAGCCCAGTTTAAACGTTTAAAGCCTCCACATTGTCAGTTTCCCAATACGGGCTACGAACATATTTACCAGAACAGGACCACTATTTCTCTGTTATTATTAATCAGCCTGAGCCCTTTCATCACTCACCTTCTCGTGGTTGTTGTTATTGTTATGGTGCAGACTGCCGTGGGTCTTTTTACTTGGAAATGGGATCCCTCCGTCCTCAAGCAATTGTCTGCAAATCAAATCAACAGTTAGGACTGCACGTTTTCTCTTTGGAACTGACATGAACGACTGTAAACAGGAGTCATATTCGTTACATGGGCTTATTAAAATTCATCATTTACCTAACCTTTACGAACTGGTAAAACTTGCATAATTAGGTAAGCCTTTGTCAGATTTCGAATTATCAACAAGGCATAGGTCAGGGGAAATACTTTAATTACGTAACGCAAAAAACCGTATTTTCTGGAGCCCCTCCCTCTCCTCTGTATTATACACACAACGCTAAGCCCAAACCCCCTTCCCCCGTCTGTCACGCACATGTAACGATAGCATTAAGTCAAGACAGAAAAAAATGTACTTCATTAACAAATTTTGCCTGTAAAATCACATATTATGGACCCTCTCATACTGTTCTCACGAGAATACCACGCTAAGTCCATACCCCTTCCCCTTGCGTAACGCTACCGTAACGCAAACCTTCAACCCCCTCCCTCCCTTCCGATACATTACCTAATTGAAGTACGTCTCCTCAGTTTAGGCGAATCTTAAGTCGCAGGTCATGGACAAATGAGAATTCACAACGGAGAAGATAAGTAGGCTTGAACGACATTTCAAGTCAGAGAGGAAACCTTTATTGTCGAATGCTAATAACAATACTAACAACAATTTGACTCATCATTATCACATGGATGGTAAGGTTTCATAAATATCTTTCACCCTAAACAGTACAACCTCCATTGTTTATAAATAATACATATAATGGAGCCGTTGAAGGTGCTAAATTTCAATTGGATATAAGTGCCTGCACACTAATAACTGCCATTAAATTGAACTATAGTAGGACTCCCTGAGCCTGCTCTTGCATCTCAGAATTTATTTATTTCCTATGATAATATTTTGCAATACAAAATGCAACATGTTCCTAGTTCTAAATTTCATCTAAAGAGCTTAGGACTAGGTGGGTGGCCAAAAGCCAATGCTAAATGAGCAAATGCCCGGCGGCTCCGACAATAATAATTATAAATATTATACTGCCAAGTATACATGTGAATTGCAAAGCCCTTCAAGCCCGATAGCCGTTGTAAGTTATACGTCATTTCGACATTACACAACATCAACCCAGAAAACTTAAATGAATAGTAATTAATTAATTAGCAAGAGGCCCGTTCTACGAACGAACGGGGAAATAGCCGCTGCCACATCCCTACTTTCCATAATTAAAAAAACGTTTCTACATCTTGCATTCAATAGTAATTTGATGTCAATATTTAATTCCAAACCTTCATTATTTGATTTCTGATTTTCGTGAATTTTACACACTCGAACAAATTCTTTTTAAACTCCACCTTTCCAACCCCACCCGTTTCTACCTTAATTTCCTATCCACAACATCCCATGCCTTTCTACCTTAATTTCCTATCCACAACATCCCATGCCTTTCTACCTTAATTTCCTATCCACAACATCCCATGCCTTTCTACCTTAACTTCCTATCCACAACATCCCGTGCACTCTTCCTTTCTACCCGTTTCTACCTTAATTTCCTATCCACAGAATCCCATGCTCTCCTCCTTTCTATCCGTCTTTCTACCTTAATTCCCTATCCTCAACATCACATGTACTCGTCCTTTCTATTCGTTTCTACCTTAATTCCACCTTTCCAACACACTTCTTACTCAATTTCCTTCCTTTTACTTTCGCCGATTCTTTTTGTGGCATAGCCCCATATTTACCAACGATTCCATTTTTCATTCTCAAACACAATCGTTGCTTACAATATATTTTGTCATTGATCTGTATTGACTTTATGGTAGCTATAGTAGTCTTGTACTTCTTACGTATCATTGCCTATGCCCATTCATCTACGGACAGAGCATTTTAATGCGTTACTAGTCGTATGGTAAATTTTCAATATTCTTTGATGGGCTTCATTGGGACCTGGCTTCATTGCATTGGTAGTGGAGTCAACTATAGCATAAAACCTTACAGATAGCTGGTATTTTAAGCTATTATTAGCTCTGGTTCTGGTAGTATTAGTATCAGATATATGTCGTTATCCCATTTCAAACGGACGAACAGAAACTGCAAAATATACTGTACCTTATATATGATATACGTTAAAAGAATGATTAAGTTTCCTTCATTTCTTGAAACAAACGGAAATGGTGGTAACGTATTGAATTGGCTATAGGACAGAGCGTAGAGCTTGCCAAAAAAGGAGCATTTATGGTCTGAAGATTTAAATTGAAATACAACTCCAAATTCTGGACTTATTCCTGGTGAATTTGGCACGCAAATCCATCTTCTGCAACATTGGCATAGCTACAAATACAATAATAACGGCTCCTTGTTGTCACGAGCTTTGTATTATTAAGAGCCTCCTAATTCTGCAGTAGGCACCAGTTGACCATTTTAAAGGATAAAGCATAGCTGAGAGCTAAGTAAAACCTAATGATTTACGAAATTAGGAACCATTATTGTCAAATTTATGGGTATGGGTTACGGGTGTAGGTGGGATGTGGGAATGAAGAATGGGTATACCTACTTAGAATTTATGGGAAAACCAGAAGATGCATATTACCATGAATCATGTAGACCTTTTTGAAAATGTAATTTCTTCGAAGATTGAACTCCTAAAGGTATTGGGTAACAAAATGGTTAATGAAAAAAAAAATATATTACGAAAATATGACAAAGTGTTATATAGCTCCTTTTGATTTATCAAAGCCTGTTTTAGCAATACATAGAATATAAACCGTTTAAATTACACCTAGGCAGTGTAGTGACAAAAGTAGGATGAATTGCCTCGATGACTTACGAACTCCTCACTTGGAATACATGCTTATTGAATAAAAGTTTGAATGGGCTTAATATAAGTTGATCCCGTAGTATTAATTGCTTTGGGTAATGAAATATTATATAAAAGGCTAAGCCTTATTAGATACTACCATACTATAAAAGTAAGAATAGTTAATACAGCAAAGTATACTATGTATTTAGGTACAAGCACAAGTATAATACAAGTGTCATGTCGTGAGCCCTGAATATCAAATGCGATCGTGGTTCATTCTTGGCATTAACCCCCTTACGCCTGTAATTTAAGAACAATCCTTCTTGTACATGCTTGGGTTTTCAAAAAAGGACAACTAAAAGCATTAGTAAAATCCCCGAGTACAAAACCAAGACACATGACGTTGCGTACATGTATGATCAGTACTGTGACATACTTATATTCCCTCATTTGTCGCAAGTCCGTCCTTTTACTAAACTAAGAACTTAAACGAATATGATGAAAGCAAAAAGCCTGTGAGTGTAACCATGAATCATGGAACGATTGGTTAGTATTATTTTTATTCTTATCACACCTTAAGCTCATATTTTGCCTAAACACTACTTAGCAAAACCTCAGTCCAAATATCCCAATAGTTGTTTCTGCGTTCCCTGTGTTCTACAACAAATATGGTAAAACATTCAAAATCCAAACAAACGCACGAAATAAAGATTCCAGTATAAAGTTCGAACCAACGTCAGACTAAGCTCAGACTTTCTAAACTAACAGTCAGAGAGCGAGAGAGTTTGGAATACAATCTCTGTGTAGCGATTAGCGACTTTAGTGCAACACATTTTTACCAAAATTAATGGCATCTTTGTTGTATATGCTCATATGATTAGTCTAAATTAACCTGTACCTTACGCTATTCTTATTCCCTGAGAGAACAACAAGAAAAACTAAGAATTCGAACTTACTTTGCTTGCTTATTTTCGGTCTCAATTGTTCCATGAATATTCTTAATAATTCGCACATAAAACACCATCACTTCAATTAGCTTGAACACTCTCCGTTCCATATCTATTCGACCAGCTCTCTGCAAAGGAAGACAATACAAGTAATTATGAGAAACAGTTCCTAATGTCTGGATTACTTAAGGAACATACATACTGCTACTGCTAATAATATAGAATAAATATAGAAAGAACTAGTAACGACCTCGCCTTCGGCTCGTGTGTTATACTTGCGCACGCGGCTCCGCCGCTCAGCGAGGCTGGCTCTACGCTTGGAACGTATTAGTACAAATATTTCGTTTAGTAAATAAATATTAAGTACCCACGAATTGTGACGCTAGATGTTGCAGTTTCTTTCATCGTCCGGTTTTCTATTTTCTGTTTTAATTGTTCCTACATATATCTTACCTGCAACATCTAGCATCACAATTCTTAGGTACCGGCGTGATTTTAAAAGTTAAAACTTGTGACTGTGACACGGTACATAATTATTAAGTTCTAGGTAATTAAGTTTAACGACTATAGTTAAGTTATAATTTGTGACGTGTGATTGTAATCTGCCAAACGTGAGCCGGAGTTGTGATTAGTCCCGTGTTGCTGGCATTTGCGTAAAAGCTGTCTCCGGTTGTTATGACCTATGCCGGATATAAGAGTGTAAACAAATTCCTTCAGGATTTCTCAAAAATGTAAACAAAGGTCAACAAAATTCGTTGCTAGGGGTCATGTTTTGGGCTCATAAGTCCTGACCCCTTGACCCTAAAAATCTGTCCAACGAACTCGGTCTGAGGATTGATCATAACTTTTTGTGTGCGAAGTTTGGTGGGAGTGGGTTGAGATATGCGGCCTGAATCGCAATACGCGTGAAACTTTGATATAATTTTATAATAGTTACATTAGAACATACCATTGCAGCCCGATCCAAGGACTCGGTGTGCAACTCCAGCTCAGACGTACTATTCTCAATCGAATTAAATACTTCACGAATCTCACCAGACACCTTCTCCTCACGCATTTTCTACAGGAAAAAAAAATCCGTAAGTTCAATTATTTCCGGACTGTTATAGGCTCAAGATTCCGATACAAGACAATGGAGTCAAACCTGCATCGTCTGCTTCAAAGAGGACGATATTTCTAACATTCGTCGTCGAGCGTTGTCGTATTCATTTTTCGTTAGATCAGTGCGAAAGTCCAGCTTTTCGTGATCCGTCTTAAATGCTGTGGCTAACTCTTCGAAACGTTTCTGAAAAGATACAAATCATACCGCCCGTTCATATGCTATATAAAGACCAAGCACCTAATCATTCAAATTAAGACATCCACTCACCGATAGCAGAGGAATTTCTTCAGGATGAGGCCTAGTGAAACCAAAGGCAATGAATGAATTGAAGGGAACCAACATTTAGAGCCCACTGTATGTTATGTATTTCTCTGAGAGTTATCAGCCCAGACCCAGAGTGTGAATACTGAAACTTACTCCGGCTTTTCAAGCCTAATTTGATCCAATGTTTGAAAGATCTTTTCCACCAAATTTGGAAAAGTTTCGTGGTATTTCTCAGCTTCTTCGTCCAAGTCCGAGCTACTACAGGGCTTTATAAATCCGCCTTCTTCCGTGTCTTCTTCCTGCCCGTGAGCCTTCTTATATTTCCCGAGATCAACTCGTTCCAAGTCACTTTTGAGAGTCCTCCACTCAGTCCGAGATAAAATTTTGGCATCATCGTCACAGGATCGAGCTACTACATCATACGCGTACCTGGAACATTGAACAGTCCGTGATTGGACTCCAACATGATTCAACCGTCGATACGTCAATTAACATTTAAAATCTTTAAAATTAACTAATTAACACGGCCTTGTCTTGACACAAGTAGTGAAGTAGTACAGTACTATTAGCCTATTATAGAATATATTTACCATCCGTTATAGTCTGAGGTTTCCTTTTAGAAAAAAACCAGCATCAAGAAAATATACCTCTCCTAATTATCTAGATTAGAATGAGTTCATTCTAGGTACCTTATACCTTCTATCACATATCACATCTCAATCCTCACAAACATGCTAAACTCAGAGCAGACATTGACTGCATAATTACGATAAATTATTTAGAAAGTATTCATACTGTTTCATGTGAGCCTGGTCAGCATCAGGTATGACTCCGATTGACATGACTCCATGCCTGTTATCAATGGGAAGCATTGGATCCCACGTTGAGTTTGACCTCTGTAACCATAGAAAGACATGATATTTAATTAACATTACTTATTATTACGGTGTATTTTACAAATTTGCCACGTACCTACGTACCTGTTTACTATTGCGAGAATGGTTTCCAGTTCTGGAGAGTGATCCCAGTTGGTCAAAGTCTTCATTATCCAGAAGGTCGTCGTCAATTATTGGAGTTTTATCCCCATCATGATTTGTCAGAGTTTCCTAATAAGCAAAAGACAAAACCACAATACTAATTAAGTTGAGGCCACTTTAATTAATTCTGATACAGACACAGCTGAACTGAGTGCGTATATGCGCTGTTCCGGTCTTGGCAGCGCAACAGTTAAAATTCACGGATAATATAACATTTCCGACTCAAAGACGCCAAAGCAGTGAAACAATATAGGTATGTGTCATCCTCATTATACTTTTTAGATACCTACCTAACTATGCCAGCCCACCATTAATCATTCATATATTTACATACAATGCAAAAAGGAGACAGTAATTACAAAGCTTTAGTTTCCTCAAATGTGCACACTACGTGACTGAAGCTAAAGGCAAGGAGAACCGATGAGCTGCTGAATAGGAGCCAACCCGTTTAATTAAAACACTTTGGCTGGAAATCCAGTCTCTGCCCATGAATCATTAAGCGGTACAGGCTGAAGAAAACCGCAGTCCCTCTTGTTCTTATCTGGGCTAACATGCGTATAATTCCGACCTACTATAATTAAGAACAACCAACTATGCGAGGAAAGGCTTATAGAGCGTGAAGGCAGAGGCAACAGAGGTAAATATTTAATTGGCGAAAACAAATCCGCGATCAATTTAGTTTGTGGTTGGGTCCCTTACTTGAGACGAAGACCCCTGGGACGGGGTCCAATAGGGTGAGGAGGGTGAGGACACTGGCGAGCCGTAGGTCGTGTTCCCTCCACTGATCGTGGAACAAGTGTCAGACTGATCATCCCCGTTCCCATTAGCCCCGTGCGAAACCTGGAGCGGTCGTTCCAGGCTATTGTACGTGCTCGGATTCTTGCTTCCGGACAGTGAGCTAGCTGCACTCATGTAATCCTGATCAGACTTAATATCTTCGTCCCCGAGCGGATGATCCTCCACCGTGTTTGGCATCCGAACCAACCTGGGACGATTCCCCTTATCCCCGCTCATTCTTCTGTCGAGGCTACCCGGACTCAGTTCTGCCTCATGCTCCGACTCTTCAATGACCGTGAATAAGGCATCAGCCCTATAACTAGACAAACAAGAAGTCTAATTAGAGACAAGGCCTCAAACACTCAGCCTCAAAAGGTGATTGGTAATTGTACAATGATTGGAATCGACCTTACACGTCTTATTATCGGTATCAACCCGCTATCTACACTACACTACTCTAGTACTAGCCCAGGAACGGGTACTATGTACAATAGATAATTTGTGCTTCCTGTGACTAATTTTAAAGGAAGAGTAAAATAGTAAAAGATATGGGATGACCGGAGAAGGAATTTAAGTTTGAACAGTCGGAGGAAACCAAGTCATAGTACTCCAATATGGCCCAATGCTCCAATGGCAACACCAGACCAACTTGCCTCCTCGTTTTTTACTGCTCATAATTGTTATTGCTGAGTTTATCTCACATTTCATAAGACGACGACGATGATGATGGTATAGTCCTATGGCTTGTGTGCGGAGTGTGGTAGATATTGGATGCTGCACTTCTCTTCTGGTAGGCTTTTAGCAGAGGTTAGTTTAGTAACAGGCTAGCTAAAAGCAAAACTATGTAGTATGTAACCAACTGCTGCCTCTCATAGATAGGCAGTCAACTACTATTCATTGTGAGTGAAACAGGGCCAGACAATATAAATGCTATCCTTCATCCTTCTACTAGTAATTACATACTTTGTATTTATCCTACCTAAAGATATAAGCAACTACGTATACATCGTTTTCTTTCTGCATTTTCACTTAAATTAATCAGCAGCTACTGGTAGTACATAATACTGTATAATATGTACTTCGTTAGTCTCATTGCTTGTTACTCAAGCATCAACTAATCTTAAGTCTGCTTGTGCTTGTCTTTGCTGATATTAGGTATACTACTACATATCACTCTCTTCTTTACATAATAATTTCGGTGGGGTCCTGCCTTTAGTCAACTACTCCTCCCAAACCACAGGAACCAGTAAAATCATTTTTACATGAAAATCATCCCCATACGATTTTCTCGGGTTTATGTGGGTTTACTTTTCGTTAGCATGTATCCTTTCTTGAAACAAAATCCGAAACCCAGACTTCAGGAGTCATATGGGATTTACAGCATGTAATTGAGAAAAACTGTCCATCATACTTAATTTGTTGTAGATAGGTTCACTGAGTCATCTCATCAGAAACATTTCTCCCAATTCCTATTCCCAATCATAAGCTGTAAAGCTGTAAATATCGACATTCTAAAAAAACGTACCCTGAGCTAAATACGGACATGGCTATACTTTAAGACATTTGGCAAAAGGGAATAAAGACACGTGTATAAAGAAATATATCGTTATAAAATTGCAGGCGTGTAACACTAGCTCCCTAGCTCGAAATCAACGTACCAATAGCATCTGCATAGCAAAGCCTTAGCCGGGCGGCACTCCGAGAAAGTACGTAGGTACATACTAATTAATTAACCAGTGAATGGAATACAAAAACTGTTGCATGCTATTTTTATACATATAATCTATTCACCCGAGACTATTTCCTGGTAAGACTTAGAAATCAACAGATGTACTAAATGGAAATGTTGAACGGCAAGTGGTTTAAAAGAGTGATGGAATTCTGGAAGACAACAGCTAAAGGATATGACTGCATTGAGTCCATCGAAAGCGAAATATATAAACTGGAACAAAAATGTTGAGGCAAAGCCGGAACGGAAAGGAAAAGAAGTAAACGGCGGCAGAAATTCTGAAACGCAGGGATTAAGGCAAAGAGTGTAAACTAGGACGAGAGTATGAGTTCTGGAAGGCAGAAATTGCGGCACGACGAAAGATGCAATCGACGGAAAGAATGCTGGAAGGCAGGCAGGCAGCTGGATTTAGAGAGCAATTTATCAAAACGAGGGAATGAATCCTTGAAGGAAGGTTTTTTGCAAAATATTTAAAAGAGAGTAGAAATTCTGAAAGGCACGATATGTAAACGAGGACAGGAATGCTGGAAGGTAGGGATAGTAGAAGGCTCGACTTCTGCACGGCAAAACACGTTAACGAGGAAAAGAATGCTGGAAGGCAAGAGATTAAAACAAGGGTATGAATCCTGAAAGGTAATAGATGTAAACGAGGGCAGGAATTCTGGAAGGCAAAAGATTTATATGAGGTTTAGAATACGAGACGGTATGAATACGGAAGGCTGTACGGTATGAATACTGGAATTATGGAGGCAATAGCAACAGATGCGAATGAGGGCTAGAATGCTGAACGTCACTAGTTCTGGAAGGAAAGAGATGAAAACGAGGGCAGGAATTTAGGAAGACAAGAGATGTAAACGACGACGAATACTGGAAGGCGAATATGTAAACAACGAGAGGAATTCTGGAAGGCGGATATGTAAACGACGACAGGAATTCTGGAAGGCGTATATGTAAACGACGACAGGAATTCTGGAAGGCGGATATGTAAACGACGACAGGAATTCCTGGAAGGCGGAATGTAAACAACTACAGGAATTCTGGAAGGCGGATATGTAAACGACGACAGGAACTCTGGAAGGCGGATATGTAAACAACGACAGGAATTCTGGAAGCCTGGCATTAAGGAAGGCAAGAAATGTAAATGAGGGCTGGACAGCTGGGTGGCATAAATACTGGATGACTGGAATTATGGAGGTAGATCAATGAACGCAAATTAGGACTGGAATTCTGGAAGGCAAATGTAAAGGCAGTATGGAGTAAAATACAGGAATACTTAAAATGGTCGTTGGAATGCGGGAAGGCAAGAAACATAGGAACAGGAGGGATGGACGGCGAATTAATTGTAATTGTAAACCAAATTTTGTACGCCAATATCTCCGCTCAAATTCCCGTTTATCGAACGGGTAATTCGCTATTCGTTCCATAATTTCCATTGAACTATCCACTGTACATATAAGTACTTATTTTTGGCTAACCAACACTAAACCACAGCATGGGTGTATTCAGGTACTGGCTCATGGGGCCCGGGCCACCCCCCGAAATGTTCGCCAGAATACGATTTTCCCCTTAAAATCGCCAAAATGTTTGCCCGCTGCGCAATAACCCGTCAATTGTTACTAGAAGTATCAAATTATCAACCACAAATGTCGAAAATACGTTACTTTCGATGTCAAACGGAGCAAAAATTTCTAAATTTTCGCCTGCGGCGCAAATCCGCATTAAATTTTATCCCAAATCCCAGGTTTTACCCAAGAATATGCCGAAAATAAACGATTTAGGTTATCAAACTGGGAAAAATTTTCTCCGCCTCCGGCGGAAGATACGGAGAATTTGTCTGCCCCCCCCCCCGAAACTGAAAGCTAGAGACACCCCTGAACCACAGTACTAGGTCTTCCCAACAGTGCAATAACTCATATCAACCACAGAACAGCAGACAAAAGCTAAAGTTACATTTCGAAAAGTAAAGTGAAAATGATCAGAGGTTATCCTATCCGCAGTCTGGCTATTCTTTTCTACTTGGCTTATTTCTATGAAACTCTACATTTTACTAGGAACTGTTCAATCAAAGTATATTTATAGTTCAAAAACATCTACAGGAACGGATTGTACATAGTATATTCAGAGAGGTATGCACTATGCACTTGAAACAATTTGACACTGAAAAGCAATGTGCAAAAAACACAAAATTACCCTGATATGATCTGATTGTCTTTTCATGTGCCTCCACCGCACCTTTCTCATATATGTATGTATTATTACCACCTATTGCGCTATTGCATGGATTTAGGTCCTACTACTAAATGGAATCAGGACTAGCCGCATTTTGTATTTGGCATTGGTCAAGTTTAGCTATAAATATTTAGCGATTTTTTTCGCAAAGTTTTGATAAACGTAAAAATAAGTCAAAGTTATGAGGTCAGGTAATTATCATTGGACAAAATGTCACCGCCGTTTCCGGCACTTGTGCTTTCCAGTAAAGTGTCATTGTACTGATATGACCAAAAAAGTTCATAATTAGACAACATAAAATTGTGCATCGAGTTCATCGAAGACTTTTCCAATGTATACTGTCACATTTTATCGCTTTCAGTTTAAAGTTATATTTTTTAGCTTTTACTTTGCTTTTCTGAATAAAATAATTTTACGGTAATCATGATAGATTTATACAACTAGCGAATTACCCGTTCGATGTACAAGAGCTTGAAGAATGGGCAATTCTAATTCACTACATAGACTTATATCATGTAAAAAATGTTTACGTTCCAGTCAGCTCTATCCACGCCTGCTAAACCAAAACCCACAGGTACTACTATTTACTACTGCATACAGAGCAACATTGTTGCGTTACTGTCAAGTAAAGTATATTTAAAGTATTAAATTCTTACCGGGAGTCGTCCTCTCCCAAAGTCAGGCTCTGGAAAAGTCCTACGAGATCATCAGGGTTAACTCCACTCCTATACGGTTGTACAATTTGAGCATCAAGTTCAGGCAAGGAGTCTGTTTGAGTGGAAATAGTAACCAAAATCGGACGTTCCAGAAGGAGAACCTCTTCCTTGACCTCCACCAACCCTGGACATGACTTCGTTATCGTAAAGTTTTGAGTTGAATTACTCTGGAATATGAGAAAAAAAAGGCTTGGGAACAAAATTCCATTCGTTCATGACAAGCCTATTAGCTGTAGACAGAAAAGAGTAACGTGTGGCTTCCGCTCACACTCAATCTTTCCTTCTGTATTCATTGCTCCGAAAAAGCAGAAAAGGATAAAGGAAATAGTTCATCTCCCGGACGCGGTCCAGAGACATTATCCGTTAGAAACATTTTCGCACTTTTCTCTTACAAAAACACGAATGGGCACATAAATAGAGTAGGTACATGCACGAAAATATTGTAGGAGCATGTCTAATCCGGGCCACGCCAGGCTATTTTCCTAAAATATTACCGTGGAATGGTATGGGGTCCTAAACTGTCATAAATAAGGAATTATCTGGTCCCTCAATCAAGAGCCTAGTCCTACAGAGTACTTACCAAAGAATGGAAGAGCTCTTGACTCCGCCTGAGCTGCTCCCGAAATTCAGCAAGCTCTTCGTTTATACGTCGAACGACTTCAGACTCTTCTGGAACCTCGTCACAGTCCTCAGGGCCCTCAGCTTCAATCAGTCCCGAATTCAGAAGTCCATTATCTCCATCTCCAGCAGAGACTGGATTCTGCTCCTTGTAGGCTTCATTAGGCCCATGGTCACCGTCCCCAATTTTCCCCTCTCTAAAGTCGGGAGAGATAAAGATGGATGATAGAGCACGAGTTTTGCTGAGTAGAGGAAGAACCCTTGATATACGACTTAAGACAATAGTCTCCCGTCTCCCTGCTTCCTTCCCTTGTCATCATTCTTCACTCCGGAAGATCACACATGTTACTTGTCCATACAAACATGGGATAATGCTCTCATTTATCACCACCAACCCCTTTCCACGGCTCTGCTTCTGTGAAAACTCGAATTGGCACGTGCCATGCTTCAGAAGATATACCACCCCAACCTCCTGCTTTCCTATGATCTAGGATATGATTCTGGTTTCAAGATCCAGTAATGACAGGCTCAATACGTGTGTCCATACTGAAGAGCTCTAAACAAATACTCCTCATTTAAAAGATGAGTAGTTAGGCTGGCCACGAAGCTTCCCAGCCTTCGCGAAGTCATGTAGTGGCAGCGCACACACAAAGACGGGCTGCGATAATAATAATGCATGCAATAATCAAAGAAAATAAAACAAACCTCCTACATTATTAGTCAGATATCAGCTACACTAATTGCATTTAATTCGACAGCTTTATAAATACTATTCAAATAATCTAAAGCTTCACTAACAAAAACAACATACTGCCCAAGTGTTTGGCTGACCTGATGTCGATCTCCGACTTGACTTCTGCACAAAAAGGTTAACATTTTTATTCCAGAAGCAAATTAATAGTTGTATCTATGTATATCTACGAATGCTGTCACGATAGTTGGTTAAATGTTACTCTCGGGGCTAAAAACTTCATAACCTGCGATCAGTTTTTTTTTTCAAAACCGAGACCTCAGATTTGTATGTATCGCTGATAAACTAATAACGGGTTATTCCGTTTTCAGCACCGAGGAAATTACATTATTATCCGAATCCTTTCTCTACATTTGCCATGCTTAGAACCAACAAGAAATTGTGATTTAATTAATCAAATGTCAAGCGAGCTAGAGATAAGGTTACGTTTTAAGTTGTGTTTTAAGACTATCTGCCTTTTATTATTTCACTCAAAGGTTAAGGGGAGCAGTGTATATCTTTGTTTTCATATGTAATATAAACATGTTAACCCATAACCCATCACACTCGTTTACACGAACAAAGCTATTTAAAGCGTTTTACTGGTTCCTATAGCCAGCCACCGGAAATTCAGGACCATCCATTATCTTCATCTACCGTTGGTATTTACTTTATGAGGAAGGAATAGGCATCTAATTTTACACGCCCAGCCCTATCTCATTATCTTACCAATTTTCAAGCAAGCATTGTGTAACATACATATGTGCTTTCCCTCAAGAAAGGGAAAATAACGATCAGCTAACCGTTAAATGTGACATGCGACACGCACTAAAAATACCCTACACGATGAATACCACATGCTATAAAAATAGAGAGCCACCACAGGAACCAACAATCCATAGGAAGTTAGCATAATAGCACGAGAACCGAAGACGCATTGTAACCTTAACCTTGCCGCAGTATAGATTACATACAAAATGGGATGGAGAAAGTGAACAAAAAAGGCTGATGTGTAATACGGAGATCTTCATGAGAACCGGCCCAGAGCGAGTGGGCTGAAGGCCTCGAGAGTTGGGATCTCTTGAGAGGACGACAGAGTCATGAACCGAATTATCGATCCTACTTTCAAAACTTGCAGGGCGATAGAAATGCAGTACGTGTAAGGACAGTTAGAAACCCTCAACATGGCTCTCGGCCGTCAGCCTTCCCGGCCCTACACGAGCACCAAGAACTCAAAATTGGCATACCTGGAAGAATTTAGGCAGTTTCCCATGATGAGCGCTAAGTGGTGAGCCCTGTTATTTGCACAAAAAGGAACGTCCACTCTCTAAATATTAGCCAAGAAGCGTGAAAGGTATCAGGAAGATCCCTCCAGAGAACGGAATGATGAGAGACTGGAAATTCCAGGACCCGGTGAAATGGATTTGAGTCGGGGGAAGAGATGCTGGGCAACCCCAAGATCATTTTTCTCGGGCACAAGCGCAACCCGAATAAAGCCTATACGACTTCATATTTCATTCCTGGAGCAGGGAGATTACTCTACTGTTCAAATACATTGTAAGGAAGCAGGGCTACCGAGAACTGACTTGAGCAGCCTAACACGGTAGCTTTCACTGGAACCTTCAAGCCCTTCCACGTTTAACGTTCCTTAGATGAATAATACTCAATTGGATATACAAGGAATACAAGGGCCGGAGAAAATCTACTATAGAATTGAGACAAAGTTACACTTACAAGTCTAGAAATTTCCGAGTTCTTTTAATTCCATCCAAGATTTTCATATACTTCTGATAAGACGTCTTAACCTGTATTTTTTAAAAGATATCAGCTACAGGCACTAGCCGTTCATGATAAATAACAATTAGTAAATAGTTGTGGAAAGTGGAAGTTAACTAATACCTGAGTAATTTGTGTATATGCGTCACAGACAACTGGCTTCTCAAAGAGAAATAGCGGAGTACTCACTGGATTTCGCTCCTAATAACATTCAACCGTTACATTCGGACTCAGTCATAAAATGATTTAAATGAGACATTAGATTACAGAAGTCACTTTTATTCACTTTTTCGAAAAAA
This sequence comes from Hypogastrura burkilli, assembly GCA_034696285.1. Classification (NCBI taxonomy): domain Eukaryota; kingdom Metazoa; phylum Arthropoda; class Collembola; order Poduromorpha; family Hypogastruridae; genus Hypogastrura; species Hypogastrura burkilli. The sequence continues at coordinate 5,472 of JAQFZY010000051.1, read as the reverse complement.
GTCGAACAGTTATCAGCCCCAACTATCCAACATTATTCATGTAAAGGTTCAAGCGAATCGGCCTGTAAATCTCGTGGAAAAAGTGGATTCCTGGGTACCCTGAGCTTGAACATGTCGACTCCGCCCCCACTTAGGGGTTATACATTTCAAAGTTCAAAAATTATTTGTAACCCTTCACGTATAACACACCATAAGTTTTCATTTTTTTCAAGAATTAAGAAAAAAAAATCATCGTATCACTTTTCGAAAAAAGATAGAAAACACAGCGACCACAAATATGTTTAGCATTATTCATATCAAGTGTAAGGCGAAACGGTCTGGAAAAATAAGTCGCTGGTTACCTTGATTTTTGACTTTCCGACCCCGCTCACGGTAAAATGAAAAAAATTGTTTTGAATCTTTCAAATAGAACATAATAACTATGTAAAATATCAAGAATATTTTTTAGTACAACTTCTTTTTAGTAAAGGTTAAATGAAAAATACTTGTTCAGTTATACCAATACTGTCCGGCGTAAAATGTTGTAGTCGTATTTAAATTAAGAATTAATTCCAACCAGCACCAACTGGGTCAAGCGCCTAGGAGTACCTGTTCATTCGGATCATTCTCCTATACACTGTATGAGGAGATTTTTTGTGGTGAGTATGTGAACTAACCAGACATTTCTTATGTATTGTCCTACCTCGTTTCCCGCTTTCTGTTCAAATCTCGTTTTCACAGTAATTCAATTTTTCCAAAAGTTCTGGTTTATGAAATAAGAAACTTAAATAAATAGGCTTTCAGCTTGCTTTTTGAAGTTAACATTTTATTTCCTTTAGCAGATACGTAATGTCGAAAATAAGAAAATTAACCCACGATAGCACATGATCCCCCCCTCAAGCCCTCGGGAAAAAACAGGCTTCAGAAAAAAATCTCCGTGAACGGGTACTCAACTCATACGGCTGACCTATTCTCGATGCAAAAAGTTTAGATCCTGTTATCAGGGTTTTCAACTCCGACGCCTCAGATTTTATGTGAGGCGTCGGAGTCGAAAACCCTAAAATAGGATCTACAATTTTTAGCATCAAGATCAAGAGTAGCTCTTGATCTAGACAGTGCTGTTCCAATTCCAACTCAGTTGTCAGTTGGCCCAACTGACAAGTGACTTATCTTCCCACAAATCTTGCGACTAATATTTTCTCGTAGTAAGCTCCAAAGCAATTCATGTACAGTAGACGTGTGAGGACTTACTATGCTGTCTGTAATTTCAGCAAACAAGGATTTCTCCGCAAATCGAGGCGTATGGAATGGAGTTACGTAGGAGAAATTCGGCTCGCTTTCACTCAATATATCCTAAAGACGGTATAAAAATCATATATAAGGGACTAGAATAGATTAAAATGTGATATTGTGCTACTGGTAGAACTAACGCCTACCCGTTTAATTAGAAAGAATGACGCTGATGATAAATCAATAGGCTTACGCTGGTCTCTAATTCATTGTCCAGGGTATAGTCAAGGGTTGAGAGCCCCTCACCACTGACGGTTTCAATCCTCTCTCGTTCAAGCTTCTGTAAAGGCAAAAATAGAAAACGACGATCGAGCAGTTTTCACTGGAATAGTCATAGCGAGTAGCAGCGTTAGTGTATACAACTAAATCAAATACTTTAATACACAAATGGACACAGGTAGGCGATAAACTTTTAGTAGTATGACGATGTACCTCATTTGATATGGTCAATTCTTCCACAAGTGTCATAAGCTTTTGAGTTTCCAAGGCTGCTGACGATGCCTTCTGAATAAGGATTTTGATCTGGGAATCAAAACTCGCTTGCTGTTCCTTAACGAACTCATCAGACTCTTTCAATTCTCCGGTAAGTCGTTGCACGTCAATATTGGCTTTTTCCAGCTAAATTCATTTGATCCCATACATGTGAACTCAAAATGTTTGAGTTAAATATTATACGTATTATCGTATATAATTTGCATTTAGTGGTTTACGCACATCTTTACATGCTACTTCCTTTTCTTCAAATACTTCATGCAACTCTCTTTCCAGCCTGCTAATCCGCACAATATGGTCCGCATTTTTGTCCTTATAGTTCTCCAATGCATCAGTAAGCTCAGAGACATCTTTCTGCAATTCTGCTTTAGCCTTTTCGGAACCTTCTTTGAAGGTAGTGAGCTTGAAGCCGAGGGATTTATTTTGTTCCTAAATAGCAAAAAGATCATATTATTATTACGGATACAATAAACGTATCTAAAGGTATTAGCCTGGGGACTAGCCTCTAGAAGATTGTTCTTATCTTCCGCCTCCTCCAACCGGCGACGTAGCTCTTTGTAATCTTCGCCCCATTTTCTATTTTGAAGATGCAGGTCTGCAATTTGATCTTTCAGATCAGTAGCGTCACTAAAGGCAAACAAAAACCATCAAATAAGTAATTAGCTATTACAGAGAGCAACTGTTTTACTAGGAATTAGAACATTCTTACGAACTAGCTGGGCTGGGAAAGATTCTAACAATATTATATGTGACAACTTGAGTGTCGGGTGTCCTTTCACATTTCCAACAACGGACAATGTAGACCTACATTTCTACTGTATGTATTTTTCAGAAGTGGGTTACAACTTAAAACCTTAACGCATACTTACTACCCTTATGCATATCACTTGTCGCATATCTTTTAATTCTATGTAACTAAGAAGTTATAACGCATACGTAGGCGGCCTACGTATGGCCGATTCTAACGTTCATATTTCATATAGGTAGGTAATTATTTCTATTATGCAGCATGCAGTATTACTAAATGTAACAAAACTCACAAGCTACTGTTGACACTAGTGTCTCCTCCATTTGCCGGGGAGTTCGAGAAAACGTCTTCGACGAGTGACACGGCCGAACTTTGGCCAGGGGTCGTTGTCTTTCCTGGCATTTCCCCTTACTGTGTACTTGCTAACAGTCAGCAACTATTTTCTGGCGAATTATGGAGTCTTGGGTTTTGGCGCACTTTAGGCTATGCTTAGACTAATTGAAGGACTGTGATTGTGAAGCTAACGAACTCCTCACTGAGCACACTGATTCCTGAGACCAGTGATGACTTTACTTTCAGTATAGGTATACTTCAAACAGGCTGTGCTGTAAAATAACCTCTGCACTGTAACCAAAAAAGTGACAGACAACGAGACAACCGACAACTTTCCTTTCGCTGGTCTTTTCCGTTCACTGGACTTCCGCCTTTTAAAATCAAATGGCAAAGCTTGTGCGCCAGCCGGAGAAGGAGGCAAAATTCAAAATTCTCACATTCTCTTTGTGTCAAAATCCAAACTATCACTGCACCGAAGGTTAATCCCACGTCATTCACGTCCATTAATTATGTTCAATTGAATTTATACTGTTTACTTATACTCACCATTGTACGTAATTATAGTTAACATTTTCCTCTATAGAGCTAAAATAAATAAATTATGGAAAAGCCTACTGAACTGTAAAGGAGAAAAAAGAGAATATTTAATAAACTGTAGCATAATACGTACGATCAATATCACCACTATAGCAATAGGTTTGTGTGCTTTGGTTAAGACTTAAAGTTTACATTTTCTACAATAAAGCTCAAAACTGTGGTATCCTTTAACTTTACATGTCCATAGCAATAATGCTTTAATTTGGGTAAATACATAGCATTTACTAATTTACTACATACATATGTATGTACTATGCAAAGCAAGATATTTGAATTTCGGAAGGAAATTAGTTTAAAACCCTTACCTGACTGTTTTGTATTAGAGAATTATTAACATTCAAAACTTTAAGGTATAGTACATGCATATGACTCTAAGCCAGGTTACCGTTTCGTATGGTTGAATATCATTATCCAAAAAATACACTAGACCTTACGCCGTAGTTACATGGGTCCAGCATCTAGTCCTAGTCGAACCATTTGTTCAATTAAATGGAAGCCATACTTCTTGGATTCATCAAGTTACTTGTTGTCTAAGTTAGCTATACTTACTATATTCGATCCTAAATAAATCGGATCGAGGTAACCAGCAGGGGTAATAGTAATATGAATGCAGAGTTTAGTTCTGAACAGTTTGATGGATCCTCGGCCCAATACTCTTTAGTTTCTGTACTAGTAATGAGATTAGAAATCAGAAATAAAACTCTTCTAGGTCTAGGTGGGTATCTTACTGCATTGTAGTTCGGGTTCAAATTGAAATATTGGATTTTCAGTTTTCATATTTGGATAATATATGTATATATTATATATTTGGACTCGGCATAGGGGAAGAATCGGAATTAAAATTCGATCCAACGGTAGTTGAATGGACACGCTTGCATATAGTACAATAATAAATACATAGATTAATGTATGTATTACACATGAGTCCCTATTAAAAACGTTACAAGTTACCAAACATTGACCCTCCTCGCAGTTGTGCATTGTGCAACCGAGTCATAGAGTCGCTGCCACTACATACGCCGTTTCCAAACCTAGCCTAACCTACATTAAGCGAGCTCCTGATTTTCTATATTTTGTAACTATGAGCTGATATTTTTACTAATTTTTAACACGAACATTATAAATGGTATAAAGTATATAAATGGGAAGAAACGTATAGTATGTAATATTACTTTTGAGAGCTGACGCGGCTGTATTTGACACTGTCCACAGTGTCATAAGTTTTGGCAGACATTTTCTTGAATGTATTTTCAATTTTGACCCAACCATTTACGTAAGAACATGGAACATATTGTGCAGCTCTTCAGATCACAACACTTTTAGCGTCATGTATCACGTGTCACCCTCACTTATTACCACATGTGGCCACATGTCAGGCTCAAAGTAATTATGGAATGGTAGCTCAAGTGAGTGAGCTGTGGTCCTTAATATCTGAACTTTAACATCAACTAATGCTTAACGCAGTACAAAGTGGAACGATTTCAAGCATAACACTGACACTTTTGAACGCAAGCTGCTACCGTTGAAGCCGACAATAGAATGAAGCCTTTTTCGTTCAGCTTCAGTGATGATAATAACTTAAGTAGCGGACATCTATTTAACTGTTTGGAACTAACACTGGTATTATTCAGCAAATCTGAAGACTTGGAGAGATAAAAGAAACGTGCGTAGGGTGGACGTAAAGTATAACAGTGAGCATCTGTGCAGTAGTATTTGTACGTCCTCAATACCTCATGAGGAGAATGGAATTCAGCTCAAGTTGAATAATTTATTATATGGGGAATAATCAGAAATAAAACGAGGAGATAACTGCCGAGATGATTATTTATAGGGATTTACACATTATCGTCTGATAGTTTCAGTCAACAGGGATGCCGAAGCTCCAATGGTATATAAAACCGCAAAAAGTACTTGAGAGGGCACATGTAAGCGTTAGAATTGCCTATAGTACTGTACACACTCTTAGAAAAGTTTTGCACGCACTACGTGCTTAACGCAAAATCAAGTACAATTGGGCTAGAAAATTGTATAGT
>JAQFZY010000050.1:0-65145 GCA_034696285.1 Hypogastrura burkilli | reverse complement strand
ACACGTTGAATTGAATTGTAGAATCTAGACCGCGTTTACCAGCTTTTATGCGTCTTTAATTTTTCGCATACGAGGAGTCGTTTAGCCGGAAAGTGCTCTTCAGCCTTTTGGAGAGTTGCGGAAATGCATACCCTACAAGAGGTAACTTTTCCGTCTTTATTTACGAAACCTAAAGGTTGTCAAGGAAAAGTTACCTGTCCGCTCGGGAACTAGTCTAAACATAACCTCCGCTGGAATTAAACTCACGGGGATATTTTTGCAATGGGGATCTTTATTGTCAGAAGTAGTGAATTGTCACACTAATTAGTTCAAATTAGTTATTCACCTGCAACTAAAAACTGTGACTTGTCAGATCACATGTAAGCATACATATGTATATGTACATAGATGCAGACCCAGCACACGTAACCGCATGTTAACCGGGTCGCACGGAAAGCTCTGATTGCGTGTTTCAATAACTAGTCACAATTATGTAATGTCAAATAAATGCAAGGTTACATATCTAAACTGGCTACTGGTCCCTACAATCATCCCACAGCAAATGTATAAATTAGCGTACATAATTGGACACTCCTCAATTTGTCATACAGAGTTGACCGCAAGCCACAGAGTACATACACAGAGCGGCTCGGAGTGAGAAGTGCGGCTTGGTCTAATTTTCTGGTTCACACACAGAGAGTTGAAATTGAGGTAGCCTGAGAGTCCGTAAACCTTCCGCTTCCTTCTGCGGAAGGAAATGAGGAATTTCCAGGTGAGCTCCATTCCTTCCAGTCCGAGTCTTGTTTCCGTGGAAGTAACAGTGATTGGAGAGGGCAGTAGGTCATTATTTTTCGATCCCATGCCCAAGTTCCCTTGGTGTGGTCGGCCTAGCCGAGTCAAAGGGGACTCAAGTCCGCCTTCTGCTCAAGCGACCAAGAAATGGTTTTCCATTTTCGAAAATCCATAAATTAGGAAGGCGGAGGACAAATTTTCCCCGGTCTCTGGTTCTCTCCAGAGCATACGTACGTAGGATGTAGGAAATCTTGAAGCCACATTTAATTACTCTGTTTTACGACTTGGGCCTGTTCCTAGACCAGCAGCAGCAGGAGCAGGGCCAAAGTTTTTCCCGGATTTCTCTCAAGTGGAATTGGTTGGGATTCGACGTGGCCGGCTGAGACGAATGTTCTTTTGGGCTCTAAGGAACTCCTTCATTGGGTCAAGGAAATTACTTCCGATTCCTTAAGAGGAGAGAAGGGGGAGAAAGACAAAGAAGGGAGGTTGTAGTTGGGCCCAGAACTAACTACAGAGTTCCCACTATACTCCGCATTAACTCCACGGCGACCGGCATGACGTTTGTATTAGGCTCCTTAAGGTCCCGAAACCTTACTTACTTGCCCTCTTTATTTCCTTTTCCACCCAATTTCTCTCCGACTCCCGACTCCCGCTGGACAGTCCGGAAATCTTTCTTCTTCATGTGACAGTTATAGGTTGTTGTAGCGGCACACTCGAGCCCAGTAATCGATTCGCAGGGACCCCGTTACTTCCGACAAAAAAATTGATCATTTTTACTCTCACACGCCTCGCCTCTCTCACCCGATACACTTCTTTTATCACGGATCCATGGAAAGGGCAAAAGGGAAAGATTTCAGAATTTAATTGAGTCCAAGCTTGGGATCAGATCTCTGCTGTCTCTCTCTCACATAAACTAATGTAAGTATCCTGGCAAAATACATGTAGGTATGGGTATATATTCCGTAGCTAACATGGGTGCTGTGTTGAAAAATCGTTATTGTGGCATTCATAATACCTCTTTTTTTTAATGAGCCTGTGCTTTCAATGCTTGAAAGTATCTATAGACTCAGAAAATTATGACAATCTGCGGATAAATTTCAATTCTGGTGACGAAAGTTCAAACCTAGCCTAATAAATACACGTTCATTGCTGTTTAATATGGCTAATTCTAAACAGAGTTTAATATAACTAATTAATGCTTTGGTTTTTGCATTTTCGGGCAACAGTTTTTTTAGTATGCCGCAATTAGTTAGCAGGTAGTTAGATATCCTTTTTGAAGAGCTTGGCCATGGTTTTATTGAAATCTGTAAAATACTAAATATACTTACTTAGTTTAGTTCCCCAGTTGATCTATTCCTAAGTAATTTAATCCTAGGTAAAAGGGTAAAACGTGGAAGTAAATAGTAATAAAGTTTAGTCTAGCACATCAACAAGAATTTAATAAAAGATTGACGGAACCTGCACGAATATCGAATTTCGGATCTTGTATAGATTAAACATGAGAATTTCTCATGTCTCATGCCTAATGATAATGGCTAGCCGCTTAATGATATTAAGGAATTCCCGACAGTCGGATCCGGTGTATTTGCACTAAATCAGAGCCTGACCTGCCTGGTATTTCCTTCCTCGCCTATTATGGACTTCCAGAGTGACCAATGGACCTGGGGAAAGTAATATCGCGTTGAATTGACTAAACGACCGATTACTCAGCAGGGAAGTCAGTTCAGGAAAATGAAATGGTAAGCCAAAGAGGGGGGAGAACCAGGCATCTGTCTACGGGAACAAAGTTACAGGTTGACGGTGAAAGGATGGACGGGAATGACAAATGCGGGATTCCCATACCGGAGCTCCAGCCTCATTACTGAAACTGAGTCCCAGGTCCCGCTTCTAAATGCATTCCCTGATTATGGGCCGGGTATTCCGAATTCGGGAATCCAGACCACTTTTTCACTTGCTCCCCTCCGCACAAAGTGTCGTCCTGAAGAGATTGTAATTAATGTGAGGCTGTCAGAAACCTTATTAAAGGTAGAATTAACCCTTCCCTGAGTTATGGCCTATATAGCTCTGCCCAAGTCCTATTTGCATACTTGACTCTAATGCCTTGGCTCCCGCCGTAGGTACTAGTCTTCAATTAATAAGATTAAAAGTGGGCCCTGCTCTGGGCCCGTCTACAGGCGGTCTGGTCCGCCTAGGAACTGAGAGTTAAATTCAAATTATTCTCAGAACTCTTCCCGTCAATTCTCTTAATTTGTTTCCAATTAATTTGGTCCTGGCCGAGCCGAGAAGGATCTTTACTGCGATATGCGTTGGATTTGGCAGGCTCCGGATTCATTTCAGTCAATTTTGAATGCACATTCAGAAACTAATATGAATTTGCAGCGCTTAATGCTTTCGACGAAAATACGTAATAATAGCTATTCATACTCAACATGCACTGAAGTGCTGAGATTAGCTTTTCATTACAGACAAGAACTTTGCCTAAATAAGTCAATATTTCTAATATTCCTGTTGCGCGTTTAATATATCAAATAGATAAAGTAATGCTGATTCTCAAATTGTGAATTAAATTAGGCTTGGATCCCGTTATTGAATTTTTCATTAACTGGTCGGAGAGGCGGGAGCAGGTGAGTGCATGTTCCCTGAGCTGCCAATTCCTTTCGGAGCCCATTCCAACTTGGCCAGACATCCATCCTGCATCCAAGTAGTAGTAATATAAGGTTGGGGAGTCTCCATGATCAGATCACATTAGATGGCCGTGGGACGAGATAAATCCTCCGTTGTGGTGACAGGCCTGAAAATGTGGTCCTGTTCTTTTCCCTCTCACTCCATTATTTGCATGATCCGGAGTAGTTTAAAAGGGAAAAGATACTGAATTTCGACTGCCAATGTGTTTTTATACTCTGGAGCCAGACCATTGTTAGCCTCTGGATGAACGGGAGCGGGGTGACAGCAAACATTGCTAAAATCTCTCTCGGCTCTGGCCTATATCGAAATATATGAGAATAGGAGAGATTTCTTCTTGAGGACGGATACAAGCAATAAGGAGGGAGCTGGGAATTTATTGCTGGGTGCAGAAGACGGGAACGGGAGCCCAGGTCCCACTCCAGCTCACTTTCTCCGCTCTTCCTTCCTAGACGGTCTGTATTCAGTGCCAAGAGAGGACCCGCCTCGGCTTCCTTTCAACATATTAATATAGAGCTCGGCTGGATTATGCATTATGAAATTCGGATATTGATTATTGAGAAAATGGGAAAGTTTAGTTTTATTTCCTTGGGAGACTCGGTGCAATAAACTTTCCCATCACTTTTCTAGTGGATGCAAGCAGGGGCGGTGGCAGGGATTGGGACGTGCGAGCAGTAGTTTCTGGTGGGGAAACTGTATAGTGCATAGTATTACATACATAGTATTGCTAATATCATTACTTTTCTCCTAATTAAGAACAACGGTAGCTAAAACGTTGACAGATATTTTACAATTTTATAGATTCAAATCTCTTCAAATTCCTGATTTGATACTGAAATCATAATTTTAATTAAAAGCAACGTATTAAATACTTTGTTTAACATGGCCGAATTAAGCTACTTAAAATGTTAGCTTTTTGCTGGACGAAAGTTGGAAAAAATGTTTTCAGACATAATCGTATCGATGCTCTCATCATAAGAATTGACTATTTATTTGAACTTGGGTAGTAAGTTTATGTCGGAAAAATATATGGCTTTCTTGAAAATGCGAATTCATGTTTATTAGGTAAATTCCATTCGATTCGGGTTAGGATTTAGAGTTGGTTATACCCAGTGTTATTGTTCGGTAGAATATTTCGTATTAGAATTGGTTAAGTTGGTTAAGTTTGGAATGCGAAAAATCAAACCTTCAGTTGAATGTGAGTTGATCAGAAACAGGCTTTATTACATGAAAATACAAACCTTTTTAATTTGGTACTATATTCAAAATAAAGGTAGTACAGCTCCAGAAAGTGCATAAAATGTAGTATGTGGGTCTGTGCTGTATTTTCCTCTAGCTACGGACGCCCCTGACAGGAGAGGTGGAAGTCCGAAGGGCTCCCTGGCACTTTGCGGAGTTATTGGCGAGAGTGGGGCCGGGGCTGGTTCCCTGAGAGTGAGAAAGCTTAATTCCCTTCCCTGGAAAGTAAGGGAGCTGGGCGGGCCTGTCCGTCTCCGGCGCCTTTTCCTATTTGCAATATAATTTTTCATGGGGGCGAAGGAGGAAGTGGAGGGGGCTATAGGCAACACTTCCCCGCCGCAACCTCCACTCCTCGTCTGGCATCTTTGTTTTCTTGCCATTCCCGTTCCTTGCCCATATTTCCTGGGCCTTCCGCCTCCCAAAAAAGTTGAGTAACTTAACTTTACTCTTTGCTACGTGATCGATTCGGCCAAATTATTATCCTGATGGTGAAAGAAAGAGAGCCGGCGAGCCCGCCTACTTTATTTCCCCCTTACGGACTGGAGAGTAATCCGAGGAGGATATAAAACTTTCTACTTTTTATACTTTTACCGCATGATTGTGTGGGGATGGAGAGCACGGGCTAATCTAATACATCGGCCGCCTCCCTACCTACCTACCTACTATAGGACCAGTATGCTTCATCCTATTAGAGCCAAAAGCCCGGCTTTTTTCTCTTGGACTCAATTTGATTATTATGTACTGAGTACATTATTCCCGGAGCAGAACTCAATTATAATGGGGTTTAAGTTATAAAATTGATAAATCCAGTTATGGGCTCCTGAACAAGAAAAGTTTTGGACCGTATAGGAGGACCGGAGCCCTAATCCGATTACTTTCTTCCACTTGTTATTTCATGGTTCCTCCGCTCCGGTTCCAGCCTTCTGCCCAATTGATTCAATAGATTCCCCCAACTCCGTTAAGTTCCTTTATTCCATTGACAAACTATGTGTTGGGCTCAGGGACTCGGCCGCAGCAGATGTACACTGAGTTATGGCCCTGTTCTTTGACTCAGTTTACACCTTCCTCATAACTTCTGAAGGCCTGACTTGGAATTTAATCTCCTGGAGCCGAACCCTTAAATGACCCCCGTCTAACGTCATATCCGCCAAATATTTATTCAACAACGATTATTTATTAAAATATCATATTATTATTTAACTAAATTATCATATTACAATTATGGCGCGTAAAAATAGTATCAGGATTAAATTATTTTAGGGTAGATTAGATTCGACTAGTTTAGCCAAGATTAGGCTTTCTTAGTTTAGGCGCTATTACATTAATTTCTCATCGAAAAAATTTTGATTTTTATTCTTTAAAAAATAAAATATTTGCATTTTTAAACTTGGTTTAATATCACCCATTACAAATTCGCTTGCCTTCTCTCATCTTGTTACTATGAAGTCTGAGGGTGTTTCAGTCGATTGAGTATCCTTTGTAGTTTATTGTATTTTAGTACAATACGTACAAACTTTTAAATGCCATGGCTGAGAACTTTCTTTTTCTTGTAACTTGTAAGGCACAGTCACAGACCGTCTGCTGGTGGTGCTGTAAGAGGCCAGTCCATGACACTTTCTCTTGCTGCACTGGAAGGGTTCTCCTAATCTTCAAATGAAAACAGGGAGAGCTTTGTAAAATATTCCCAACATCTTGGCATCTCACCACAGGAATGCAAATAAATACATACATACTAAGTCATATAAATAAGAGAATTTCCTGGACCCTGGACTTAAAGGAAACTGTCTGGCTCTACTAGAGTACATTTGAGTCTGACCAAGAAGGAAGATCAAGTTTTCATTGGATTTAAGACGGGAAGGGCCCAAGTAGCTCATTCCAGCCAGGAACAAAGGGAAAGGGAGAAGAAATGAGTTCAATAGAGAAAAAAACTCAATTCAACCAAATCTTTTTCCCTGACTTTGTTCCGTCTCCGCATTTTTTCCCCTTTGCTCTTAGTCGGTCGTAGGTCTGTGCACTCTGGAGCTCTCCCCTTCTTCGTCTGTGAATGACTGTGACGAAGTTGAAAGTAAACGGAATTGAACCAAAAGAAAATTCCATTAATAGAGCTGCTCCATTTAACCTAACTTTCTCTTTTTGTTCCTTTTCTTCCTCCGCCCTTCACTTCCTTTTCTTCCACCGAGTTACGATCTATATATATTTAACACTTTGAGCCTCCAACATTAGAGCAGCAGCGTCTACACAATACGCAACTGTACTATGGGCTCTTCTGGGGGATTATTCCCACTTCGTTAACACTGCTTGAGAGGGAGGAATCACCAGAGTAGAGATATAAATATGGTTGTACCCACCACGGGTAAAGGATATTGAGGTGTCAGACGCAGTGTTACCCTTGAGTTATTGGGCTCTTGGTAGTGCCAGAAGGAATCCAAAATTTCCTATTTATAAATTATATAAAATACCGAATTGAAAATCATTGTTTGTCTCCATTCGGATTTCTCACGTATTTTAATTCAAAATAAAACTAAAACATTTAAAAACTAACAGAATTAAGAACAATTTAATCAATCATTCAGATAAAACAAACAATTAAAGTAAAATAATTCAGAATATACACGCTGAAAAATGTTCATCTTTACGCCCTGCTACACCTCAATTACGTAATGGCTCGTTTCATTATTTCTCCGTACACAAATCCAATACATTAGATAGATATACGCTCGAAAAATTAATGTTAAAATTGCATAATCTATACAGTTCCTACTTTGTAGTTTGTAGTGCCTGCTTCCTGGCTCATTCAATTTTTGACGTATTTCTGAATAGAACCGGGGAGTGTGAAGTGGGACCATAATTAATATTAATTCCTATTACTCATGTAGGAAAGTGTATAGACATCTCGGGACAAGGGGAATCCTACCAGATCCTTCCTGGTGATCCCGCTGTGTAGCCCTGCTTCAGTTGAATGAGGGCGAGGAATAAACTGGGTTGACTGGATTATTGAAATGGGAAATAAAATTACGAGTATTAATGAAGTGAGAGTTGATTAAGGGAGAGGGAGGGTGGATAGGCGGAGATCCATTGAGACGGCCTATGATTGGGAAGCGTGTTAGGCCAAGAGGGGGATGTAGGAGAGCCAACTAAGTAAGCGGAAGGACGAGATTGAATGACTAACAGGATTGCGGTGGTCGTCTAGATACATTTGGTTCAACTCTAATTTCCCAATTCCTACTCCCACCCTTAATTGGTATAGGTAGTCCGTAACTAGGAAGCCACTCCTCATGCCCGTCTGGAGCCTTGTATTAGTATTAGCCTCACATACGGAGCCTCTGCCTCTGCCTCTGTATGTGTACTCAGCTTAAGCCCGGGATTCGTATATTATTTAGAGGTAAGGCGAGGTGCCAGGGTTCGGGATATTGGAACTAATTGGGATGAAATGGTGAGTTGACATGACATTTGTTGGCTCCGACTCCGACCTAACACTTTCCAGTTCGATAGGCAGAGGCCGAGGCTCCCAATTCACGGAGTTTCACACTGCAGATCCAGCGATATAGAGTTGATGAAACCAAAATTTTGATTCTGATTGGATGCACTTCTGCTCTGGCTCAATCGTTCCAATATTCATAAAACGAAATTATATTTAGTTTCCCTACAGAGCACGCACACGCCTAAAATTGTACAAGAATATATGAGCATGAACCTAAGTATGGGCTCCAGTAATGTCTAAGTCTCAATTGAGCTCGGGACTCGGGAGGCAGCAGTGAGAAAATTGCAAGTCAATGATTGCGTGCTTCAGCATCTGTTCTGGACACCTTCTATTATCTCCTCACTCCCAACGCACACACTTATGGGATCCGGGCGGGATATGGAGCTTTGTGGGGCATAATCATATTGGAAGTATGCTGAAGAGCTCTATCCTTAAGCTAGTACAAAACCAAAGTGAAATATAATCCGCCAGCGTTCCATCGTTCTAAGTGAACATGCGCTTCCCAGTCTAGTCTCAGTCCCAATGTTGTGGAATCCGTTTCGGATTTTTATACTTGAATCTAATTGAAGTATCTAACATAATCGAAATCTGAATTTAACCATAAACATTGCATTTGAAATTTAGCTGGCATCTTCTTAATTTAACTAGCAACATTGGAGTAGGAATTAAGCTAGCGGAATTGGAATCGGAATTCAAATAGCTATCGGATTCGGATTTTACAAAAAGTGGAATTTTGCTAGACAATTCGAAATTCGTCTTGTGGAATCATAAATAAGTATAATTCACATAGTGTTATCCGGAATTTAGCTGGAAATCGGAATAGTAAGGAGCTGTACCCGAGCTATTGCAATGGGAATCCGAATTTGTCTCGCGGTATTCGGGATTTACCGGATCATTGGAATATGACCTTATTAGCCCCAACAACGGTACCGGAGCTATCATAGTTGGAATCCGAATTTAGCTGGTACCTAGTTGTACAAAGATCTTAACAAGTGGTACGTGAAAAACTAAATCGAGTTGGAATTTAGGTAATAAGATTTTATCTGAATGCAAAATTTTTAGTTAGGAAGTGCATCGGATTCGGAATTGGTCTCCTGTCCATTTGAATTCTCCAGTTGTACATATGTATAGTCAAATATAGATAACGCAATAGTATGTATTTCTTCCGTATCATTCTTTTCAGCAAGCCTTCCAGTGCGGTTTTTGCTTCCACTCCTTACCTGTAATTAGACTGGATTTGTAGGGGCCATTGCACTAGAACCTTGATGGTAGATTCGGAGGGAACCCCGCCTCCGCCCTCATCACTTTCTCCAGATCTGGGGAGCATAAAATGAAACGGACAAACTGAAATGAGGCCAGGTGCATTGGCGCCTAATTGCAGGGCTTGTCCGTGTGTAATGACAGCTTCTGTGCTTTGAGCGTGTCCTTAGCCTAGGAAGCAGTTCTGTATCCGTCCAGCATGTAATTATTCGGAAGGAGGGAGCTTAGAATAATGGAGGCGGGGAAGTGCTACTTACGTCCGCCCTGACCCGTGTCATTCCTGATCCTGTGAAAGGGGAACGACTTTGACCCCGCTCATGACAATGAATTTGGGCAACACGCTCATTGGTCTTGTAGTACAGTGAGTAATCCTAGTCTCTGCATTTCATTGTCTTAACGAGGGCCAGACATTCTACATTTCTGTAAACAGGGATAGTGTGCATGTACATTAATACAGGGATTGTAGCATAGGCTACCCTGCCGGGTCAGACCGTTAGTGGTGAGAATAAGACCGAAGGATGCAATTAAGACGGAGCATAAATGGTCCTTCCACACGCAATCAACAAATCAAATAGCTGCTCCCAATTCTCGTTCTGATTGTTGAGCTTTGGGCTGGCAGACGATTCTAATTAGCCCTCTTCAGCCGGCATGGCATGTCTACTATGCTTACAAATATTGACAAAAGCAGACTTCTAAACAGAAAGAGTGACTAATCTTATACAAATGTGCTGCACACGATCGGCGTGAAGCGTAAGTGAAAGTTGTGCTTTATTCAATAAGCTTTTTTTCTTAAGAACAAACTTTTCCCATGCGCTTGAGGAGGTATTTCGAATTCCGAAGTTGGCTGTTGTAAGCCAAATCAGTGTGGGAACAACTGTGTTTCGACTCTTAAGTAATACCTACGCATGAATCCAAAGGCAAATGGACGCAGTACATTATATTGACCATTGGAAAGACTATTACAAATTATGTTATACGAACGAACAATACTTCTTTTCTAAAAAGGAAAATAATGGAAATTACAAGGATTTGTATACTAATTGAGGTCAGGCTGATTCTTGTAAAGTACAAGCTACAGATCAATCAGCACGCTTTTTTGCTGAATCCTGATTACTTTTCAGAGACACAAGAATATTCAAAGATCTAAAACTTATCTGAGACCTAAACACACGAGTAACAAGAGCCAGAAAAAAAACGAGTTCCTAATTATTACAAATAGGTGTCACCTGTCAGCCCTTATGATTACTAATTTAAACAGAGGTATACAGAGATTAAATCTGATTCGAGATTACTACTGTAGCCTGAATCCATATTAAACTGATTTTAGAAATGACCCATACGGCTTACCTAGACGCCTAGAATCCCTACAAATAACGAGTTCATTAGTTGCCCGAATTTGGGCTATATGTACTAGAAATGTCTGAATGCTTTCCATATTGAGCTAGGACCTAGAACGGAATGATCCTTCATCTTTGGTGCCTGGAATTAGGAGAAAATGAGAGTTTGAAGAAGCGGATCGCGTGTCGAATGTCATTTTCTCGCTTTATTACTTCCGACGGAGGCTTCCCGTTCCCGGGTTCCCGGACACAGGAGCAATCGGAAGGGATAGGCCCTAAAAGGCACCCGCACGTGAGGCCTAAAGTATACAGAACAACGACTCCACTCAACTCCTTTCTACACATAAATCCCGGACCCGTGTAGCTCCACTTAATCACGTACCTAATTCTACATATAGCCACCCAGTTCTACCAGCCCATTCAGATTCAGTTCACAATTCACTGGCATAATTCTAATAGTCTTCTGCCTTCCCATTTTTGTCAGGCCCTCCTATTTACTCGCTCCTATGTATTCCAGAGCAGATAAAACTAAATGGGGACTCCAAATCCTACAGCGTCACTTCCATGCGTTATGATTACAGATAAGGATGTGAAATGGCTAGTCTTAGTATTTCACAAAACTAAAATAGCATATCGACTTCTGGACCTAGAACATAATTGACTCACCATTCTCCTGGAGAAATTAATGTGCTTGCTGTCTATACTAAGAAGTAGTACAAACGTTAAATTAAAACTAACATATTATTAAGTCTAAAACTAACCTATTGCCGCCTGGTAAATTTTCTGAAGGTAGCCGAATCACCCTGAGCTAACCTTCGCTCAGGCAAGCCAAATTAACGAAGCCTAACGTAAACTGGCCGAAGCTAACCAACCGAATCTACAGAATATAGGTCTAGCCTTAACTAACAAAAGCTAATCTGAGGAATCTAGCAACCTAGCGGAAACTATTGCAACTGAATCTGCATACACCAGCAATCTAGAATCTAAACTAAATTAAGCAAAAGTAAGCTTTGTGAAATAAAAAAAAATCCAAAATGCAAAATCAACATTTGTTTTAAAAACTTCAACCTGCGTATTTTTTAGGCGCCACAATAATCTGAGCATAGTTAAGCTATTTTCAACTTCGCGGTTTCCGAATTATGCAGGCCGAATTTCTCTACTCACGCCCACCAATTTTGGCACACAAAAGGTTATGGACAATATGAATGTTAAGTTCGTTAGTCAAAGTTTAAGGATCAAGAGATCGGACACTTATGGGTAAGAAGCGTGTTCCCTAGCAACGGCTGTCTGACACGTAGCAACGGGTTTATGTACAACCACCGCCTCATCATACAACCAAGCAGCCTCACTCTGGATCTGGAACAGTAGGTGGCAGTGGCTTTCTTCTTGACGAGATAGTCGGACGTGTATGCTGTGTACTATGTATGTACATATTTGCGGATAAGGTATAACACACGAGCCGAAGACGAGGTCATATTGAAGTGTGTTAAAAGTACATAACATGTACGGACTGGGGATGAGCCCCTGAGCCCTTTCTCGATTCCTTTTACAGACCATATGCAAGGTCCTCGCTAATGCTTGTAGCACTTACTTTTCGTACCACAGAATTAGGGAATTAATTAACTATTCTCGCCACATAGTATGCTTAAATGTAAAACTTTGTGCAGAGAACTTGGGGGGTTTGAGGTTCTGGAAATATTTAATTTGATTATTTGGTAGTGATAGGGATGGATTGGGCGGGTCAGTGGAAGTTTGTGTGTTTGTAGTGTAAAGACAGCGTCCCGTCAGCCTCAGCCATTGTTCCAACTCCAACTATTTACAGTAGTGGGAATGTATATGCACTGCACGTAGTCGCCGAGTCCCTGTCTATTGGATTTGGGAACGGCCTGGCCCTCCTCGCTACAGCAGGCGGAGAGAGTGCGGAAAAAAGGAAATCGTGGTGAAAGTGAAAAGGGAAAGCAAATGATTTAATAAAGTGGTTGTGGCATTTCAATCGGCTCTGTTAGCAAGGGAATTGGTGAGAAGGGGAGCATTGTAAATGGGGGGCCCGGCCTAGGCTATATCCAGCTATAGTAGGTGGAAGGCGGAAGGCGGAAGAGTTGGCTGGAGGCTGCTTTCCGTCCAAAGCTTAGAATTAATATTATATGATCCATTTGTTTGGAGCCCGAGCGGATTCTGGGGCTTACGAGTCGGTTCTGGACACGGGCATCCTACGTGTTGAAATTCATGAAATACTAATAATAGGGAAAAGAGAGGAGGGCCCCGGAAAGTTTAGTGATTATTTGCAGTGATTTGAGTGCCAAATGGTCATGTAATGTAATGAAATTCTCCATATGAGACCTGCCATGCATTTTAGGTGGCCCATTTAGGGACCGCAGGCCGGCCGAGGCGGGGAAAGGCCTTTAAAACAATAAATAAGAATAGGAGTCGGGCCCGGAGAAAACTCATTCAAATTTTTATTTATGAGACGGGTTTCATTATTGTAGTGCTTTCCCCTGATGGGGTAATATGTGGAAAAATGACAAGTTTCTTTACGATTGAAAATAAACTTTCCCTTTTGGGTTTATGCCTGCCTGCCTGGAGCCGGGGAAGGACTGGCCGAGGCCTTCCAGTCCCCAATTTATGAGTCATTGCCTCAAACTCTTTAATCTGACTTTATAGAGCGATTTAAGACGGGGACTCGGCCTTTTATTTCACTCTTCCCCTCCGCTCTTCCTCCCTCTCTACCTATTTATTCACCGCTTTATGGTACTCTTGCATGTGGAGGGAGGCTTGAGGGAACAACTTTCCCCGTGACCACCCTACGCCAGGGAACCTTTCATAGCCCACTTTCCCCCATAAACACGCCTCGAGACTCCAATCATCCTAATTTATAAGTTCCTCATTTCATCTCCAACCCTGCACAACCTACAACCCTCCCACACCCCTCTTTAATGCCCAGTTCTAAATTAACTTTAAGATTCCTTTGCTCCGGGTCCACATCAAGCAGACTTCTCTTGTTGAGCCAATTCAAAACTTTCCCCTCTAATCTCTGGTACTTAGCACGGAGTTGGGAATTGATTGGACTTGGGTAATTATCCAATTTGAGCTATGGGCCGTCAATAGTGCACAACAACGTACCGTCTGCAATTAATCGTATTTGTTTCCTTAAATACGTAATGACGGCCTAATCATTGTACCGCGCTCATCTGTAGAGTTACGCAACGACCCTGCATTGAGATGTTCCTTTAAATAAATCAAATCAAAATACACACGGTCCGCAAAGCTCGAGTTTTGTACCTGAAAGTAGTGTGCAGTATGTGCAATAACATTTAAATATAACAGCAATGTTTTACAGCGGCATTGTCGAACATGACAATAATGAGAAAAGCATTGACCTTTTACGCATGACCAGTGTATACAGCGGCAGATTTGCACAAGAGCAACTCAGCTCCGCGTAGTTACACTTCTGCGGCAAAACCGTCAATTTCTAACCTAACTTAAGTTAAATCAAGTTCCTCGAAGATGCGATCCGAATTCGTGATCTCCAACATAATACATAGTAAATGCAATAGAGAGTACAGAATGGACTTTCATACACAGTTGACGTGGAACGGACTAGTAGAATATGGTAGACGTATTCTGCACTTTGTATTACAGAGTTCTTTGGTCATTCCTCTGTCTTATCCAATTACAGATAGTATGAACCAGTTCCCTTCAAGTACCTTAGCATTCAATTTTATAGCCCAATATGATTCCAAATAAAGACAGTAGTTTGTTCTGCATTCATGCAAATATAGGCCGTGCGTATTATAGCATTATAGGCGAAGCATTCTTAAGTCGTGACAATACGGTAGGTACTACGTGAAAGAGGAGCACACGAAATGGCCCAACAATGCACGGCGGATGGTTCAAAGTGTAGGAGTCCGCCTGATTAACTTGATATGTGAAGGGACAGAGCTGGTTCTTTAATATCTAAATATAAGAGCGCGTCATGTTGGATGAATGGAAGTCAAACTGAAATGGGAATAAATCGAAGTTGAATGGGCTTGAGGAAAGAGAAAGGGCGGCTGTGGGCCTTGAGACAGGCCCCCAAATATTCAATGCCTAATGTAATGGAATGATAAGGAGCCAGCCTTTGGCAAGGAAAAGAAGGAAGGGAAGAAAGTAGCTTTTATCATTTAGAAAGGAAGGGGAGGGAAATGTCAAGTGGACGTATTGAGGAGTTGGAGGTAGCAGAGACGGGAAGGGAACTTTATTGTATCCTCCTGTCTCCCCGAACCCGAGAACAAAGTAAGGAAAAATGTTAATTTATTTCATGTTTTACGATTCTCTCATAATAGGATCCCCTTTTCATTTAGCTCCCCGATTTCCAAGACCCTTTTGTGCCAGGAAGATCCCATCTCCTCAAACAATTATATTGTGCTCCGGACTCCGAATTTAGGCCATAAAGTAAGAGGGAGGAAGGCAGGGGGTTAGCCTTTAGCCCAGTTTAACCCCTAAGAGAGGTACGAGGCGCTCGGAGGCTTCCAGGAAGGAGCCCGGGCCCTTTGGTGAAAAGGGCTTTTGGTTAAGATGTATGCATATTTTATAGGCCGGCTATGGAGGGAGTTATAGGCGGAACATGGGCTAGCCTATGACACAGGAGCCCCGTAATGTTTTTGAGGCATTATCTGGCAAAATCCCATGAGCCAGCCTGTAATCAATCATTTTTTCCCCAGCCACTGTCTCTCCGCCCGCCCTCTCTCCTACCTTTTAAAATTACTTCGTCCGGACTACTTTCGCCCAAAAATCCGGCCTACTTTCCTCTTAAAATATTAGAATAATCCAATGGGAAATATTGAAATTAACTTTTTGGAGCTCATACCCTGAAATCAGGCTCCTGACAGTAGTTGGGGAGTCGGTGCTTTCCCCGTAAAGGAGAGAGGTACATAGATACATAGGATAGTGCTGATAGTGAAAGTCCGTAATAGTGTGGCTTAAAAGAAGATAATTAGACCCGTAAGACTTATAATTACTCTCTCTCCTTCCCGGAAGCCTCTCAAGGGATCAACTTTTAATGTGTATATTAGCCAACAAAGGGTGTCTTAGGCCTCCTCCTCTACCTTTCTCCCGTTCTGAATGGCCTAGCTTCTTCCTCCAGCACCGGAGAGAATGGGCCCTGCCGACGATGCAGTTTCCTTCCACTCGCTCGCCAGGCATTAATAAGGACGGTGAGCCAGTATTTATGAGCCGTGATAATGAGTTTTAGACGCTGAGACCCCCATAAATAAAAAGGAAAGTCCCAAGGCTTATCTTCTCTATAAGTCTAATTGTTTTCACAGGGCAAACCAGGACATTAGACTACACCAAGGAAATATAATGCAGAGTTACTGGACAAAAGGACACCACGGCGTCTGTAGTATTACATGAATTTTATATTTAGTTATGGAACGTACTCACCGAGTTCGCTTGTAAGATTGTATGGTCAGCTCAGGTCAAACTTGGAAACAAAGACGTTGCTGAAGCTGGCCCGAAATAGGCTTCGCCCCATCTATCTATTTGGTGAAAGTCGCAGTACGTATAGATCTGCCTACAATAATAAAATACGTAGGAATGAATTATTTATTAGCGAAACTGAGCTCAGCCCGTGAAATCGGACTAGAAAGAGAACCACAGAGGAAAATTGATTCATCCCAATAAATATCTGTATTTGAGTTTGGGGAAGTGCAGCGGGTGCCTGAGGTTTGTCTTATTCCTCTGCATAGAAGAGAACGGCGGGAGGGCTGAGGGCATGCCTGGAGAAGGAATGAAGGCTGTGGAAACAAAAGCGGAGGCTTGGAGACTTCAAAGCGCGTGCATTGAAGAGTAAAAGGTGAAAGCTGTTTGGAGCCTAAAGTGGAAAAAGCATACCCTGCTAAAGGTATTATTCCTAGAGGCATGTCCCACTGGATTTTAAAAGATTTGGGATCCCATATACATTCAAACCCTTTTCTTAAGGCTCAAAAGTCCTTGGAGCCGGGATCCGCCAGACAAGACCCCTATCCTTCCTCTCAAAAGTACGGAAGCCCTTACCTTGTAATTCACCTTAGCCCGTCACAAAAGTTTTACCATTCCCATGTCCTCAATTGTCTCCAATCGATACAAGTCCCAAAAGCTGTCCATTCATACGCTCTACGAAGGAGAATAGACCTAATGTACTGAACGACAATTCCATCAAGGGTAAAGTAGTAGGTACCTATCTCGCTCGTATTCTGAAGTGAATTAGCGTAATCCAAGCTTCTTCCAATCGTTATTTACGTCCACTCATGCACTTATTCCAATGGCAAAAATCTGCAAATAAAAGTAACTTGGAAAATGCCAAATGTGGGACAGTACACGAATGTTCGGCCTGGGTTATTTAATCCTTATAAGTAGGTACTGGAATATAATAAGCATTGGGACCTTAGTTAGATACGGACCTCATACATTTGGTCCCATTCAGCCTGGACTCTATTGATTCACAATGGATATTTCTTGCTTGGCTAAAGGCCTTTCACGTAGCTGAAGGGAAAGATATATGTAGGAGGGGTATACAAATATTTTATTGAAAATTACAAGCCTCTGTGTATGTATACCTGAGTTCTGCACAATGTAAGTCAAGGAATGATTTCATTCCATTAGTAGACCACGACGGTTGCGAACAAGCTTAGGGCTTGCCCTCAGACCATGGACTTAATAGTACCTACAATAAGTTTAGAGGTACTATAAGTGGTTCTGCATGCTCGGCCTAATATGACGTCTTTCTCGTAATTCCGACAATTGATTTTTAGACCCGTCCCATAACTTCTCAACCTGTGGAGCCCGCAAACTTTACTTACATTACTTTTATTGCTTTCTCCAGTAGTAGTCTGAAACAGAAAAATTGGCTCAAGGAGAGAGGAATTGTTAAGAAGTTTGGGCTCTCGGCACTCCTTGAACAGTTCCTCCAACTTTCCATTCTACTAAATATTTCTATGACTTTTCGGGAACAAATAATTATGACAAAGAAGTTGAACCTTGAAGGGACTATGGGACGGGAGCCCGAATAAATGCATTTTTCCAAATAACTTTTTATACCTCATCGCTACTGCAAGGGAGAAAAAGCATCGTGATAAAAATGATTTCCTACCATATTTACCAGTTTTTCTCGCAGAGCAGTACAAAATAGTAATGCTGACTAAGGCTGATAAATGTATTTGTGCCTTAGTCTGCTTCCCGTGCCTTGATCACTGTTAAGCTTGGGCTGGTCCTGGGCCTTGGAGCCATCCCTTTGACATTTTAGATTGTATAATGTGACTCTGGGCCGTGCCCTTCTATTTAATTAAAGATCCTCCCTGTCTCTGTAGAGAGATAGAATCAAAGATAGGGAGGGCCATAGGGACTGACTGACTGAATTTGGACTGGAATTCGGCTCATTTACATGTTGGGCTCTTTATCCGGTCTGGGCCAGGAGGAGGATTAATATAATATTGGGGCCCTTGCCCCAGCCCAAGTAATCTAATATGTATTTAATGTCATGGACTCGACGTATTTATGTAAATTACTATTGTGCCGCCTGCCAGCTCCGGACTCCGTAACCTAACCTCCGTACATTACGGGGCCTTCAATGACAATGGCCTAAGAATAGAAGAGAGGGAATCCTAATAAATTAAACATTCATCATTACTCCAGTTCCTCTCTAATTGTTCTGACTCCCTCCTTCTTTACGGGCCTTCATTCTATGGAAGATAATACGGCAAAGCTCGGAAGCCTATGACCTAAGCTGATTTAATTTAACTTGATCCACTACCCAACTTACGAGGATTACAGGCTCTTCTGTATGCCTCACTTTGGCCCTCTAATTGAACTCATTTCAGCCATGGGAACGTGCAGTACGTAGGAAGTATTTAGTATGGGCTCGGGATCACGGGCTAGGTTCTGAAGTACAGGCTCTACGGGATTTTGATGCGTAGTAAATAATTTATAGCTAGTCAGTAATCCGGGAGCAAAAAGTGTCACTTGGATCATTTGTCGTATTTACACGGTTTTGTTTTCATCTCTAACTCAATTAAAATAAACAAAAGTAGAGCCCCACAATCTATCCTCATATCAATGAATGAAACTTTTAAAATCAAATTTAAATCAGAAAAATGTGTATGTATGCTACTGTTGACCTTGAGCAGTACTCAGTTGTAGAAACCCATGCTCTCCGACATGACAGAAGGTTGTCGAAATGCCAACAGGGAAAGAAAAGGGAAAGTGCATCTCGAAATATTATATACCACTATTATAAACTTACTATGAAAGGCCCGTTCCAATCCATTACAAAAATGAACATTTCCGAATAAAATTAATGATGCCAATTTGAACTTTTAACTTTTTTTCCCCATCGGATTCCGGCTTTTAACAATCTGCTTTTGTACCTACCTACCTCCCATATTGAGCTATCAATCCATTTTACCCATTTACTCTGAAGTTAGAATTTCTCCGGGCTCAGCTCAGTGTAAAGTAAACAATTTGAGCAGACTATACAATAGGGCATACTATGGGATTTGAGGGCTCTGGGCCAGAGGGGCTAGTCAGGAATCTGTCTGAAAGTTCGTGGCCGAGGCCCATTAGGCCGAATTATTCTGATTCTTGTCTAGACTGAAGCCGGAACTAAATGTATATTGAGATCCCGCCCATTGTGACAGGGGAGGAAGATTGAGGATATTTGTGGGGAGCCGAGTTTTCCCATAAGGTGGTTGGAGCGGAGAGTGAGTCGAGTAGGGAGGATATGAATTTATTTGTGCTCCTTAAGGATGATGGATCCTCTCCAGAGATACGTCGGCCCACTCCATCATCCCCATCCCCCTGACCTTATGATTAGGCTACTCCGGGCCGGAGTAAACACTCCCTCGGAATTATTCCGCCAGAAACTATGCACGGGCCTTTCCTACTACAATACATACCTACAGTTACTATGTATAAAGAGGAGAAAGTCAGGTCCTATCGATTGGGTGCGGGAAGTGCGGAGGCTTTATTATCTTTCCCACCCGGACCCCTAAAAATGGAGAAGGGGAGCAAGTGGGACATAAAATAGGAGCATGATCCTCAATTGTACGCTTAGGGGAACGGCCCATTCCTCATCTCCCTCAAGCCCCCACGCCTCTAAGTATGCATATTTACATGTGTAATGCAATAGGGTCCCGACTTGTATCTTCCTCCCCGCCTGTCAGTCCCTTATATTACACCTCTCAATGGACGGCCCAAATGGCTCAGTTTCCATTTTGCAATCCAGTAAAACCCCCACTTCTTCCTCGGCCCACACTTTCACTTGGCGGAGAAGATTAGAGTCCTCTGCTCTCCCACTACTATTATGTCTCTAGTATGTGAGCACTATCTCCAGGCCCTCAGATGATGATGAAGAGGAGCGTCGTAGTCATTTTTTAGAGGGAGGCTGGCTATGAGAAAGGAGGCTCTCTCCGTAATTCAAGGACCGACTACGACGCCCGAATGATCACTTCTCTAAGGCTAACTGGCGTAGTAGGAGAGAGCAGGGCTGGTCGGGGGCGGGATGTTGTCGAAACATGCATCATTTATGGAGAAGGTGATCTCATTCCAAATGCACATAAATAAAAACGCATGGAGTTCTCATAGAGTAGTGGCAACATTTGGAGGAACCACTACACACAGTTAGTTCTCGGGCCTACACTTGGAGAAAGCAATAGGGGAAGTGTTGTGCCCTCCAAATGGGACCTACTCAGATGTGGAGGAGTACGGACTCCGTACTACGGAGCGACATAGTAGTGTCTTCCTTTATTTCTTTTATGTTCATACGGAATATCAAGGGATCGACTCTTAGGCTATTCTTGCATATTTCAATATTTCCTCCACTTGTTTGAATAGTTTTACCATCATATATTTTCATGACCTGGGCACTACGTTCCAAACTCTATTTCGCAAGCATTCATATCTATGTATGTATGTATGCAGCATATACAGATGGAGTAAAAATTATATATATATATTTTATAAAAATCAGGATTGAATCAAATAGTGCGTATATTTTTTTTCAAAAAATAGAGCGGGTAGAAATGGTATGATATTCTGCATACTACGTTTCAAGAATTACCAATCAGTAAAATCCAGCTTTCAAGATTATTTTGGGAAAATTAGAAATCCGGAAATGGACGCTTCCATATTCTTTCGAAGGCTAAGACATGAATAAACCACTCTACAGAGTATTTACGTGTTTACTGTCTAATAAATGATTTCATTTCCCATCATTTTAACAGTATGAGCTAGCCAGACTTCGAGTTGGCGCATGCATAACAATCCATGTATATTTTCCTTTGCATTTGCTATTATAACATTTGTTGTTCACTCTTTTCTGACCCGCACCTTAATAATAGGGACTCGTAGGACTGAGCCCACTCTCTTCCACTCCAGATGTCACATGGTTCGTTATGCACGTCGACTTATGGATAATAGGTCGAGGAGATTCCGGGGCCTTAGCCTCAGCAGTGATTTGGTTGTATATTTGTCCTGCCCATACTAATCCCATCGGACGGGAAGGGCATGTCTCGAGGAACCGGATTTTGTGCGGAAGAAGGGAATTTGTGAAGTAGGACAATCATGCTGGGAAAGGAGGAGATATTGAATCAGAAGGAGCCCTTTCAGCACTCATGCATTTAAAAGAAATTGAGAGGGTGGGGACAGACTGGGCATGGGAGAGATTAAATGCATTAGGGTAGTGTTGGAAGGCGAGCCTCGTTATGCTCCCTCTCGAGGAATAAGGCATCGACCGAAAACCCCGTCCTGGCCCATCTACAGTATTCTCTGTATGTACATACAATATCTGCTACTTGGCTGGAGAAAGTGGGAGCATTTCTCCCATTTTTAAAGGGAGAGGAAAGAAAGTACAAATCGCTGTCATCCGAATAAGAAACTGTCAGGTTGTATTATGCAACCAAATCATTCCTTCTCGCTTCCCTGCCGTTTCCTCATCCTCCACAAAGTACGAACATAACTTCCGCCCTAGTCCTTCCCTCCTCAAAAGTTTCCTAGCAGAGGACAGTATCATTTGAGGGAGGAAGGAGAGAAGGCAGGCGGGCGGAAGACTAAAAATATGTGACCACTCTCTTTACTTTTACTCTTGTTTTCCCACTTTGGGGAAGGACTCGGCTCTGACAGGCCTGTCGGGACCCACTATAGGCCGACCTAACCGCGGGCCTAAGCCCCATGTCAATCTCCCTTTATTTGCATCTCAACTCCCCGAGCTGGACAGGGAGGCTGGACACGGCCAGTCCATTTCCCTCAAATGGAAATAGAAGACCCCTGTCAGACCGACCAGGACCACACATATGTTACGAACCGCTCTCTCTCTTCTAAAACCCGGCTTCCGGACTTTTCCGTCACACTGTGTCACACGCGGCTCATAGGGTAACATACCCTGCAGCCTCTGTGAATATTTATACAGTTTATTTATGCAATTCTTAGGTCCGGGCATTCTTCCTCAACTAGAGAATTAAAATAGTAGCAATCAAACAAATTAATGTAAAATTGAGCCTATCAATCAGTTTTACTCCAGTCAGTCCGCTTAGCCCATTCAACACTCTTATACAGAAAAAGAACAAATTCAGTTAAGTATGCACATAGGAAAACTCTGGTGTCGGCCTAGATGCGGACACATCCTTTATAATATACACGTTAAAATATCTGGCTGCCGTTTTATTCGTTCTGTAATTCGCCGGTAACAGAAAGGGGGCGGAGTAATGAAAAATCACCGTCTTTGAACAAAGTCAGACATAGATGGCGTAGGTGTGCGTAATACCTGCATGGTTAGTTTTAATGTCACACTTGCAGGTACGATGGGAATGCCCAGAAAATAGGATTGTTAGTTATAAAATCCAACGCTATGCACCAGGGCTGTGGTGCTACGTACCAGAATTTCTGGTGCCGGGACCGCTAGTTGGCTATATGAAAATGTTTCCAGGCTGTTTTGAAAGAGAATGGAAGCTCCTGTCAGAATTCAGCATAATAACATACAAAGCTAATATATAGGGCAAACCGTTGCGACACCGCAAGTTGCCACCGTCCGTCCCCTACTACTGGTTGCAAAATACGTGGTTGATTTTAAAATAAAAATCGGAAAGCTTCCTCTTTCTGGACCATAATATTCAAAGTCTAATTGTATATTTTTTACATTCGAGTATTAAGGGTCCAAGTTCGTACACTTTTTTGCCCTTTTCTTTTCTCCCGCAGATAGGATCGAAACCTGGTCGGGAGTCGGCTGAACCCGAACCCTGCTGAATGCACTAAATTCTATGATTTTTATTTCCTTTGAAGAGGAAGTGCAGTGAGGAACAGATTTTGTTAGAGGACCCGTTGTCTCTCCCTTTAGCTCTGGGTTCCAACTCGGAATGAAATCAGTGGCGGTGTACAGTCCATCATAGTTCAACTTGTATCCGCTCTGGCCATGGCCATTACGTCCTGTCCATTCCTATTTGAACAGATCATGTTTGGGCCCTTCCGCGTCAGGCCCACTTTGTCCATCCATCCTTCTGTCCCTACTCTCCACTCTCCCGAATTTGGAACCTACTACAGTTTCCATTAGGCTGGACGAGCCTGACTTCGGAGACTTCTCGATCTTCCGACGCCGGGAACCTATCCATTGTTTGAGCTTACTGGGCTTGGCTGGGACTAGGAGGAAACGGATCCAATTTTCCCACACCCACACACGTAGTGGAAGGGATCCTCCTCCTTATAAGGCACATGTAGTATATACATATGTATTTACTTTTAAGTCCTCCTCATCTCTTAGCCAGCCCTGTAATCCGGCTATATCTGGTTCGAATATACTTGGGATCGCGTAAGAGCTCTTTGTCACGGCCCAGGTCCCCCAAATATGTTATCAAATATTCAGCCGAGTCAAGTTGAGTTATGGGCCCCATTTGTCACCGTTCCCCGATCCCGCTCCTGGACCCGGAATAATATTCCAAAGTGTCCGGTCCTCCTGATCTCAGCCTTGTCCAATTCACTACGTCAGTGTCAGTGAGGAGTGTTGCAAGGCCCGAGTTCCATATTCTATAATCCTAAATCAAGCCAGGAAAATGATGAGGCTCTCCAAAGAGATAAGGTTAAGGTCCCGAGTCCCAATAATTAAATGTTCTCTGACAACTGTAGCCCGGAAGGTCTGGAGGCTTCCAGAGGGAGACATGGGCTGGAATGGGACTGCTACGGAATTCTAATTCAAACATTGAATTATTTCAAGTTTAATAAACTTGAGACTTCAGAGGAATGCCTCGGAGCGAGGGACACGCATAAAGTAGGGCTAGACGAACCCGACTCCTCCGGAGAGATATTAGGATGGATAAAGGAAGGCTCTTCGCTCCAGGCAATATACTAGAACCTAGAACTACTTATCATTCTCATTTCCCTCGGCATTAGGCTCACTTAAATCCTGTTTATAGATCTGACTTATTGAAGGAAAATTCTTTAGACTCGTTACTGAGCCTCCAAGAACATCCTACGATGCTGCTTACATGCTCTGTATTAAATTGCATTTACATTCCGTCTTTTCAGGAAGCCTAGAATTGCCAGAAATATTCCATATGGAACGGAAATAATGGGCTGCATTGTTTCTGCACATTTATTTATACAAGGAATAGGAATGCAACACACAATGACAGCATTTAAAAATAAATATGTACATTACCTATGCAATAGCAGTGAAAGTTGGAACTCCATTTCGTTGGAGTATGAAAAAATAGGTACTATACATGCATACGTATTTTACTTACAAATCAAAGTATTGAAATTATAAAATGGAATATCTAGTTTATCTACTTATTTACATAGGGCCTGCCAATTAAAGTTATAGTAGCAAATTATGCATATTTTATGATTGGTACAATTTTATAACATGTTTTTCCCGTAATGGCTTCTCGACTCATATTTCTGATTTGTAAGAAATCTTCTAGAATGTTGAAACAAAATCGTGGATTGCGTATAGAATATGTTCTGAATTACTGTCAGCTAAGCTGTAAAACTCGAAGCTCGCCATTTGAGCCAAAATATTAAGATCCCAAAAATGTATACTTGGCCCTAATTATTTCGGCCCTTATTTTTGGCTCATATTATTTTGTCTATAATGACATGAAAGGGGAAAACGTGCGGGAGTAAGTACAAGGGTTCAATCTCTATGGAACCTGTCGGCCTAGGCTTTCCCATCTCTTTCTACTAAACTGGAGCAAGGCTTATACAACTCCTAACGTCGATGATTTAAGATTTAACACAACGGTAGCCTGGTAACCGAATATAGGGACTAGCACTGATGTCTATATACATTCCTAAGTTTTCTACACATATACAGAGTTGAAGAGCCACAGACCACCAGAGAGCAGTTTGCAGAAGGTAGACATTATGAAAGGCGTAGTGTCGTGGGATGAGCGCGTGCTCCCGCCGGATGTTTCAAACCTTACGTTTCCTCTGTCCTGTTCCTCTTAACTTGTCCTACCGTGCTTCAACCCAAGATTTACCATTTACGCCCATGTCATGAAAAAACATATTATGCAAACTTACTGTTGCCGGATGTTGGATTAGAATTAGATTACGCTAGATTAAGTTATGTTTTTACTGGAAAAACTTTACTATTTCCTTGGAATTTATAACTTTTACTCGCGGAGCTGTTCTTCTTTCCGTAATGAATAGAGAATGATAAATGATACGATAATTCATTTAGCTTCAGGAGGTTTTAGCATACTGGATCCACCCGGAATAAATAGATTAACTCCTATCTTCCAGAACCTTGAACCGGTTTCCTAGTCTTGGTGCAACTTTTGATAGGAATCTAGGTCATTTTCTGAGCCCTTATCTGCATAGCTAAGTTATCTGAGTATGAACATTTGGCCCAAGACGTTTGGTGTGGGTCCCCATAATGCTCAGATGCTTCCCCAGTGGTTCATAATGATCAAATAGATTAAGAATTCCTCAACGTCAGAGTTCACTCAGTCCTAGCCGGGTACACTCATGGGCTTTGGAGAGGGAACGTAATAGCGTAAAACAGAAGGCTAGCCTACTACTGGTGCGGTGCCTAGGACAACTCGAGGCCTGAATTACTGTTTGCTCTCAGTATTACGCGCCCCGCTCAACATCACTTTGGACTAATCCATGAATCGTATTCCCGATCCAGCCGTCCCGCCAAAGCCTCAGGTCTTATATGTATCACATTTGTACACAAATATGCCTCAGCCTTTCTTATCATGAGCCCCGCACAACACCCGGCTCTCCCTCCCGTCCCAAGACCACCAGAAACATAAAGCATCCATGTCAGGTCCAAGCTGGCGCACTGTAGTGGAATCATACCCTCCACATATGGAGAAAAATCGTCATCTTTAAGTCACAAAAAAGTTAAACTCTGGAATTAAATCCTTGACTTCCAGATTGACTTAGCTATGATTTGTATACTAATTTTATTTTGGTACGTGTACTGGCCAAATTCTCGTCTTAAAAGGAGCACCGAACATATAAGTATTTATATTGAATTATGCTTACCTAAGATAATTTGCATACATCGCTCACCTGAACCTTGGAGGCAATTAGCAACGTACCCATGAATCTAAATTAAAACGTGCTACACATGGAAACCGAACCTCGTCCTCCTTTACCAGAATTACAGAGACATTAGGATTCTGCGAAGTTTATCCACTAATTATTTACTTTGTAAGTAAACGAGCAGTACCTAACGAGTTCTCCGGAAATAAATTCCGCATTTATAAATTCCGGAAAAGGCTGAGCAGTCCGCACCCTGCTCAAGTATCTGGAAACCCGCTGTCCTCCTAAGCCGTTAAAAGTTTTAATCTGGGCGGGCTTGGCAGAGGACTATGACTGGGCTAAGTAAACTAGTTTCTCAACAAAGTGACAAACTATGTTAAGACTAACAAGTATAAGGCTTTGCACTTTGTAGCTTGTTGCGAATTTGTTAGGACTAATATGTAGCATCTTGCTGGGGGGAAGTTTATGCGAGAGTAGGAAGACGGCCCGAAGTGAAAGTTTGATTGGCAAGGTTTTGACACATTTTAGGCTCCCGCACCGCCCAGGCCCTAAATCCCATCCGGATCTACGACCAAGGCGCTTTCACGGATGCCCATTTCGGGAGGGGCCGAAGAGTCTGGTTTTAAATATCCACCGGAAGCAACAACATTTCTTCATATTGTATCCCAAAATTCAGTTTCTGATAACTTTTTCTCGCGGTTTGGCTAAATAGGATGAGTATAGCTTGTTGTTAATCACAGCAAAAAATAAGCCCCATTTTTGTGAAATATTCTTAACGGCGTTGCTAATTTAGAAGTAAAAAATATACTTGGTCCGGGAAAAATCATGCACATGGTGCCTTATGTACGCGCCGCTGTTAGATTTGGGCCTTCTATAGCCAAACATATTTTAATCTCTACAATACCCATATCTATAAGAAAATGTGGATGCGGATGTGGATAGATATGTGAGCCTTTTATTTGTAGGAAACCTGACATGACGTGCCGGTAAGGGGCCCGTACGATAACTTAATTAAGTTCCTGTGCTCGGAATAAAGGCAGAGCCCGCCTGTCTTAATTGATCTGAGGCCCGTGAAAGGAGAACACATGTAGACCTCTGTAGAGGGAGTGGAAATGAAAAGCCGGAGACGGAAATAATAATCAGAGCCGTCAGTTTAGTATGAAAGTTAACTAACCTCATCATGTCATCTCAGGGCTCTCTGTTGCATATTCATACTTTTTCAGGGAGAGGGACGCCTTATGAGCCTCTTAAATCTGGCGGTGGGCGGAGGTTGTAAGGCTTTCCCTGGTCGTATGGAGATACATGCTGAGGAGGCCAAGCCCTCCTCATGTCGAAACTTGCGGAAGCCCTCTGAGCTGATTAATGACTGCCCTCCCTCTCGTCTTATGTAAAGTTTCTTTATTAAGGCTCATGAAATGAGCTTCACTAAGCCGGAGACTATAATACCTCTAATTACTTTCTCAAAGGTAGGCGGGGGGAGACTCGGGACTTTTCTCCCATTCTAACTAATGTCTCAAATCTGTCTTAGGACTTATGACAGAGCTTTAACTTTAATAGGTCTCCCGGTTCCCTTCAAAGGAATTATTCAGTCACATTTCAGCACTGAAATGTGAACTGCATTATATAACGTCAGTCGATTATCGTGTACAAGCCTGCGCCTCTTCCACAGCATTTAAGCCGATTCCGTAGTTTCGTAAATCTAAATCTAAATAAATGAATATTCTAAATATATGTCGATATTTAACATAGCTACAGAAATACTGATATCTGGCTACAAAGCAGTAGGTGGTGATGCACTTGAGGGTCTAGTGTATTCTGTGTACTATGTAGAATATTGTGTTGGCTTAACCTTATGGTTCCTATTTTCTGTTTCAGGGATTGGGACTTCTCAGAAGACGGAGCTCCGTGAAAGTGAGGAAGAGAGCCTAGACCCGAACACAATGCCCTATTTTGACTATAGCGTCACTAGGAATATTTCTACGGTTGTGGGTCAACACGCTTTTCTCCTCTGCCGTGTTCACCGGATGAAGGATAAAGGGGTAAGATCCCAGCTCTTTATAATCCTCAAGAACTTTCCCCATTCAGCTGCCATAAAGGAGAAAGTTAGTCAATCGATTTAAATCGCTTTTATGTACGAAATAGCTGGATGGGGAAAGCCTTTGGACAAGACACAACTGGTCCCTCCAAAAATGCATCCATAATAATTTTCCACAAGTTTAAAGGTGGCCTATAAGTCGATGGTCGGAGACTATGTATTTTTTAATATTGGACATGCACCAAGCACAAAGTGAGGTATTCATTTAAAAAATATGAAGCCTTTACACGACTTTTTTCTCAAATAATTCCCTTTTCTCAGGTACTTAAAATATGTCATAGTATATGATATAGATTTCAGTTGAGCTTAACGTCATACGGTAAAGTATTGTATGGTTCAGCTATGCGCTATGATAGTATAGCGAGCTCGCATTTTGATATAATTAAGATGCCTACGACTAAGTCTGAATGGAATTCTCTAATTACCAACCGCTAGCAACGTCAGTAGTCTCAAAATAGAAATGTGGGTTTTACGTAATCGAGCCTGTAACATTAGACCAGTTATACTGAGGCACTAAATGCTTTGATACAGTTTAATCTGTCTAATTTAAGAAGGAAGCCTTCTACATGTAATTACATATGTTCCTATTTATAGAAACCTTTATTTGGAGCAGGCTGTAAATAATACGTGGAGCGGGATGAGAGACTTTCTCCACCTGTCCCCATTTCAGTTAGATAGCTCAGTATGCACCAAATGAGCAAAGTTTTTTCAAAGGGAAGGCCTGAGGCTAAGAAGGTCCTCTCCTCGAACTCAAAATGAAACAGTTACTTTCCCGGTCCCAGGACGAAGGACATAATTATTTCCAGAAGCGGAGCCCAAAAAGTAACATGATGTTGAGTAGTGAGGTGATAGGACTGAGGCCTTAAAGTGTTTTTGACAGGACGAGAAAAAAAACCTTTGAGCCTAAATTAGGTCCCTACTTTGATGACAGTGGAATGAGAGGGCTCACGTTCTTTCCAAACACTTTGGGACCACTTAAAAAGAAACTTTGAATGAGGGAAACATGCATAGGAACGGAAACGAGCCCAGCCTTCACAGACTCTTAATGAGAGAGAGAGAGATTCCTAAATAAGAAAAAGTTAATGACTTGTTTCTGCCAGCCCCTGTCACCCGCCCTCTCAACGTCAAATACAAATCTTAGGCTGAGCATAAACTAATAATTTAATAAAAATTACTCGAGGCTCGACGGATCCTAGGCCATAACTTCTTTCGTTCACCATACTTATGTTTCTGCGGAAAGTTCTCTCATCCTTTCCCTTTCAAACATCGTCATATAACTTGTTTTCTTCAAATATTAGCAAACCGGCATAAGTTAATATTCTTAATATTGGGGCTGACAACTGACTTTTGGATATTAAGACACGGATTCTTGAAAAGGAAATTATTTATATAGATTTAAGATATGTTAAGGCTAGTTGTGTCTTATTTTAGAAATTTTGTGTGTAGTCTCCGTGAAAACTAAAAAAAGCGTGATTATACCAGCCAGCCAATACATAATATACATATATATAGGTACTTTACCTATACAAAAATAGGTGATACGTGTTTTCTGGATCCGTAGTCCACCTCGGCGGACAACTGACTTACCAAAGTATGCTTAAGAAACCTCAAATATTTTTTATGCACTTTCAAAAAAGCATGCTCATGCTGGAGACAGTATAAGAATGTTCATGACAGGTCTAGACGGTGAGGGTCAACATTATGCTCTGGTATAATTACAATAACTGTTGGAGGCAGGGGAGCTATATAGAATTATTGGCACAATCCTAGACAAAATTTGGAATACATTGAATACTGAATCAGCCAAGAAATCCGGAGCCAAATGGAATTCCTCCTTCCTCATAATTCAATTTACATTCATAAGTACCTATATGAAAGTATGTGTTCTCCAGACCAGCAAATAAATATTATTCTACGTAGTGTGCAGTGTGCATTCAATAATTCATACTTTAGAGGAATGATCCTTCCAGCCTTGCATGCACGCATTGGTTGTGGTTAGCTGCCTATACCTATAAGGCTCACTTATTCTACATAATTGAAAGTAAGGAGTAAGTTAATCACGTGAGGTTAAGCTCGGGTACTTCACGTTAAGTCACATTGGGTTGCGTTAGGCTAGGTCTTTAGGCAGCATAAGTAGAAATCAAATGTTTAGGTTAGACCTTAGGTAACATTAGGTTGTATTGTGTCAGGTACCTATACGTTAGGTTAGGAAACAGTAAGCTATAGGTGAGGTCAGGTTGCGTTAGGTTTTGTAAAGTTACATCAGGTTAGATTATACTAAGTAGAGTTGAATAGCGTTGGGTTAGGTTAAGTTAGATTAGGCGTTATTGCTCCAAGTTAAGTCACGTTACCCTAGACTAGGTTAAGTAATACTACTTTAGTCCAAACAACGTTAAATTAGGTTGTGTAAAGGTATGCGTGGCTAGGATACGCTTAGCTGGATTAAGTTATACTGTATTGCGTTATGTAATGGTAGGATGCATTACGATACATTATGTTTGGTTAGAACACATATTCAATACAATTCAAAATACACATACATAAGCAAATATAGATCAGAAAGTGAAAGCACATCGTACATGTAGTTAGTTCCCTAAATTATTGGCCCCCATTGGCACTTCCTGGAACTTGGAAGTGGTGAAGGGGGTATTAGGAGAAGTAGTGGAAATCGTGGTGCTTTCCCTTGTCGGATTTAGGTTTCCGCCTGCCAATGCACTGGGAGTCCCGCCCTCCCCCTTACTTGACGAGCCACTGAATGTCTAACGTAAGGACAGTGGCCCGGCTCCAGTGTCATCGTCATTATAGTTTTTGCCCATTTGGACCCCGTCCAGAAATTTCCCTACTCCAGCTTTCTTTTCCCTTATGACCGACGGAGGTCTGGGTTTTTTTAACAAAAGGGAAACTCAGCAGGGCTCCCACTCGCCCAACGATATTTCATACTGAAAAGGCTTCCAAATGGTTTACCAAATCTCTTCCTGTATCTCTTCACTACTCCCGACTCACACGTCGTCGGATCCCGGGACTAAGTACGCTCGAATCCTTTTTCTATTCTAATTTGTGCATGTCACCGTATCAATTGGACCTTTGTTTAAGGTCCAGAGGACTGGTCCCAGCAGACAGGACCAGGATAAAGCCTCTCCTTCACGCTCCCTTAAGATCGAACAAACAGATTTGGCTAATGAAAGAGCCTTGACACTGCTACGCGCTCCGTGTCCGTCAGGAAGGATCCCTCCTGACAGCCAACAACTGCTCCTAGCTCCATCCCTTTAGGCTCTCTAGGGGGCTTCCAAGTAGTGCTGCGGCCATTAAACTCGGCCTATGGTTCTGCAAAATGGGCTTACAAACAGGGCTTACCTACAGTAGAGAAAGGCCTTTTATGCAACCTTTAGCATTTGGCGCATATCGGTGTTGGTGAGGATGTAAACTCCATTAATGTATGGGCGTTTAATATATCCTACATATCTTAAAATTTTTTATATCTCTGAATCACATTATGGTATCTTAATTTGCATAGAATTCCTAGAAACGCTTAATTTACGATTTATTAATAATAAATTATTTACAATATTAACAACACAGGCTATAATTACTTTCTGATTAAAAAAAATATTTTTTTTTGAAAACTTTTAAGATTAAATTGCGCTGAACAAAGTTTGAATGGACCTCAAAGCCGTATCTCAACTCACTTACCCTTAAATGGTCACCAAAGCACGATAAGTCTTTACAAGAAAAAAAAATTAACAGAAGAACAGCGTATGACCATTGCGCCAACGGTTCTGGACTCAATTTTTTGGGTATATTCTAAAAATCAATGAGCCCACTCTGGAAAATTACTCCTTGACCCCTCCAGGAGGGTCAAAGTGGGTGGAAAACGATAGTTTGTGCCAATTTCCACAACTAGGCCATGCGGAACGTCATGAACACATGTGGCAAACCTGTTTCCCAATCCCATGAACCCGGGCTGACCCGAGAGGGTCCCCCAAGGTGGACTTGAGTTAGCATTGGTTTCGGATGCCCCAGGCAATGCAGGGTCATACGCGAGGAACACTTTTTTGTTATGGGCCTTTGGAGGTCACCGAGGTATATCCACATAAACCATAGCATGTGTCACATCAAAATGACTTTCAGAGGATACGGAATACGGATTCGTGATCCGTGGCGTAAATCATGTTCAGACTCGGATAAATCCACGTATGAACATGGAGTCAACGGGCCTAGACTTTTCATTTTGCGATGTCTCAACCTGGCAAATGAACCCTTGACCATCAAACCGGGGGTACATGTTGGTGGGTTGGGAAAGGACCTTTATGACTTATACATACCTGAACTATGGCATGTGGCACATCGAAATTTTTTTCTGCGTATCGGAATCACAGATATTGGACGCGGTTTGACCTGCTCATGACATACCTTCCTCGTGTGAGCGATTTGGTAGAATTCAAGACATGTAACCGAAAGCAGTTCCACGGTAGGACACTGCGAGAAAGGTAAAGGAATGCAGCAGGATAGTAAGGCAGTAAGGTGAGAAAGGTAAAGGAAGGCAATAATGTCGCGAGTCTAGAAACTTCAAGCAAGGCAGTAGAGACTTTTGTAGATAGTCATTCCGTCATTCGTGCCACTTATTTTGACAGAACGATTCTCCAGACAATTTAGTTTGTTCGCAGTCCCAATTCTTCTAAAGATTGGGCTAAATTGATTCAACGTTATATTTTGGTCCAAAATACGGAGAAAGTAGAGCATGTCCTGATCCGTAGTGTATCCCATTGTACAGCATTCCTATGGATCCTATATAGTACTAAGGGCTAAAGTAGGCATATGTTTCTCATTTTGGGAAGTGTATTATAATGGTCCTCCGCTTACTGGCCGCTTCATCTTCTGCCTATCTCTCCCTTTCTCTCCCGAGCATCCATCAGTTGACTTTCTTCCTTTCACTCGGAATGACACATATGAGCTTTCTCAATTCAGGCTTCCACTCCATTCCGGGACTCGGGCCATGGCCTGACGGGCCGGGGCTCCTTTCTTCTCCTATGTAAATGCCAAGGGAAGGCGGATAATCAGTGCCCTGCATCAACTCAACTCTTTTCAGGCCACAGATTTTCTCCATGTGGCTTGATGCCTTGTAAAGATACCAAGATTACCTCATAAATGAGGTCAAAGAGGAGGAGGTATTCTATACCAAGACCCAGACACACACTGTACGTACAGTCTATCATCTTCATATACCTAACGACCCCTCGTTTGTTGTACACTGTTGTACGTGCCTAGGCTCCGGAGCCAACACAATGGTCCCCAAATAGAGATCTAACTCAAGCTCATTTTGGTCTTCCTAATCCTGTGCCAAAATGCATTTATGTATACGTAATTAAGTGAAGTCAAATAAATACCAGAGTAGTCTGGTCCATGCCCTGGGGCCTGTCAACTGAACCCTGGATACAATTGAAGTACCCTTCAAAGTTAGCACACGCTGCCTGGAGTAAAGTATTTATTTAAAGCGGGTCTGGGCCCGGACCAAGGGGCGTCTGCAGAGCAGAGTGCCTCAAATCAAATGTGTACGAATTAATATTTTTTTACGGCTAACAAGATAAACATTGTCGGCTAATCTTTCAGTATATACTCCTATACAACTAGTGTTAATGAAGAGCCCGCAAGAAACCAAAGATGTTCGAGTGTAATATGAAATGCCCTCCGGCAAAATTACCCAAACAAAATTTTAGCCAACTACTCAACGGTGAATTAGTCCAAATTTCGTGGCTGGAAAAATACAGCTTTTACTAAGGTATAGCTTTAACCACAGAATAAAAAATGTCCATGTTGTTAATTCCGTTGAATCAGAGTTATGTTTGACTATTATTAGCGCGTACTAGATATACTTACTGGTATTTGGTGAGATAATTATTAAATTATTTTTTATTCATTTAAATTATAATTCATTTTAATTATAATAAATTAGGGTAGGGCAGGTAATTAATTTTTTCCGCTTAATGGTAGTTTATTTGCGACAATTTATTTTTTCGGGCATGTAAAATAAAAGCCCCCTGAAAGTCTAACCTGCGTGCACACTATGCCATAGTATCTATGTACTTTGCGTTTAATCTGACTCGTTCGGTGTAGTACCTGTACTACATGTTCTAGTTCCAACAACTTTGGATCCAGGACACATTTCATACTTTCCCGAGTATTTTCCGGAGGTTATGGCATTCCCCTCTGAAAGTGCTTAGATTGCATTTTTGATTCCTGAGGGACTTCTCAAATCTGCCTTAACATAACCCAGTCTCATTTCATTTCCGAACATTAAATCCCTCTCCCTTGAACGGACGGACCCTCCCTGCCGAAGCCAAATCTAGTAAAGCTACTACAGTGAAGTCCCTGGAGGTGCTAAACTATTGATTACTCCAGCTACCTTATTTTACATGGAACATTTTTAAGCTAGACAGACTACAGAGGCTTCACCGTCCCGTCGCATGCCGACATACATCTCCTATGTAGTACAAAGTACAACGGCCTAGTCCTAAGGCATCCGTTCCAAAAACATCTACGGCGTAGAGTATACATATACAACCCTGTTTATCGACATTTTAGCACGCTCCCGCAGCAATGCGGGTTTTCCTTTCCCTCCATCTCCGGCCTCCCCTTCATTATTCCACCAAAATCTCGCTTACTTTTCCCTCAGGTGTTATATTCCACTTCCACGGGCTCGTTAATGAAGATGAATTCGGAGAGATATTTCTTATTGGCCCGAATTCGTGACTTCCTTTCCGCAGAACGGCACCATCTCAAAATCGAATTCAAATTATATTATATTATGGGACCGTAGTCTCGGCTGGGAAGAAAATGCTCCTTCCTTGATCTGAAATCCAACCCGGAGTGACAGGCGGAGAACCTTCCCAACTCCCTCGAAAGAACCTCGTATAATCTCATTTGCAATTAATTC
The DNA here is from genome assembly GCA_034696285.1 of Hypogastrura burkilli. NCBI lineage: Eukaryota > Metazoa > Arthropoda > Collembola > Poduromorpha > Hypogastruridae > Hypogastrura > Hypogastrura burkilli. The sequence goes on along the minus strand of JAQFZY010000050.1, from coordinate 29,854 downwards.
CCGGGGGACTTTAGAATATTAGCGTGTGGAGGAATTGGAGAAATTCCAAGGAGCCTATTTTCAATCAAGCGACAGATGGTAATAAACCGTCGGGGTTTGGATTTGGATCCTACTGAAATCTAGCCATAAACCAATTTTAAACCATTCTCTCGGCCCAAAATGTCAGATGGAACTTTTGGTCCCAAAAATTAGGGGAAAAAAAGCCTAGGTGGATATTCTCAATATTCTAGTGAGCGGATCCTGGGCTCTTCTGACCCATTTATCCATCCGACTACGTCTAATGGTAAAAGTGGTTTCCTAGTCATTTTCTATATTCAGGAAGAAGAGCCCATAGACAGCTTAGGAGGCTAAAAGTGGGAAAAACTTGGTTTGGATTTCTTTACTTTCTCCGCCCGGAGAAAGCGGAGCTTAAAGTGTGAAAATGGGAAATGAGACTCGAGTGAGAGAATTTATTGAATTATTTATACTCCGCCTGGGACCTTGACGGCGGGAGAACCACTTGCCGGCCTGAATAGAAAACTCAGCTCCTTTCCTGTCCCACCCATTAGAAAGGCCCTCTTCCTTCCAACCTGGGCAATTTCCACTATCATTACCGGATCAGGAAAAAGAATTCTTAAAAAAGGACTCATATGCTACCTTAATTTATTGCTATCGCCCATAATTTGTCTCCCGACCTGTAGGACTCCATTTAAAAAAAGCTGATAATTTAATTTGATGAAAAAGGTACCTTGTCTGGGAATTTGGGCTCTAATTCGGTCGGTACTTTGCACTCCCTAACATTTAAATTAGTCTCTGGGGCTAGATGAAAACCAGTGCGAGCAATTTCATTAACCTAAGATTTGGTACTCGGAGTTCCTTTAGCCCAGGCTGACTTATCTCCTTTCCCAGAAAGAAAATACAGTATAAAAACAATTTCGGTAGGGACTTGGTGACTTCTAGCCCGGGCTCGCTTGTCCCCATAACTTTGGAGGGAGGAGAGATTAAAGGATTAATTATTTAGGTAAATGGGCCTCTCCGGAAAATCAGGAGAATTCAATTCAGGGCCAGGCCCATTTACGGAGACACTTCCTGGCCCTTAAAGAGATTTCGGTTGAGTTGGTCTTACTAAATTATTTGTGGGGCTTAGGAACACAAGCATGGGATTTATTAAGTCGACTATTTTTGGAGTTTGTTTACAAGAGGGCTCAGGGACTGCCGTTTTTGCCAGGTACTGCCTACAGGATTGTCCGTGAGTACTAGATACTACTATAGACTAAGATATATTTAAGAACTTGGGTCCGCTGGGGGACGCATAGTACAAAGTACGCTAGGTACATGGTTACGCAGTTTGGGCAAAGCTTTTTTCAAATCCTGCACAGTGCAAACTGCAAACATATTTGCAACTATAAAGACTGGGTACGTTTGTGCAAACTATCCTGTAGTGCCCAATCTGGTCCCTGAAAATATCTATTAAATCGAGCCCTAACGTTTAATTAGAATTGTAATAATGAGCAACAGCTTTAGAACAAATTTCGGCTTAAGCTAAACTATGTGCTGAAGATTGGTATTGGTTAATTTTCGTGAAAACCTAAATGCTGCCCGAAAATAAAAAAGTAATTTATTTCTAAGATTTTAATACTGGAAATATTCCAGAATAAATTTTGAAAAAAGAATATCTTTCCTTTCTCTACGACATTGTATTTGCGTTAGTGACGAATCCAGTGTAATAAATATTTTTTTATGAACTTAAAAAAAATTGCTTAAAATAAAATAAAATTGGTAAACTGTAAACAGTACGATCATGCTCTGTTCACGTATACCCATTGAAGATCATATTGTAGGAACCTATTTAGGTAAACCATCCTGGGGAAATGAATTCCAAGTACCAGACAGGGAGAAAGCCTAGGTTGTCCCCGGTCTGGCCCAAGTGTTTAATTTCCATTATCCTATTTTAGAGCGTTGGTAATGCGGTATATGATGGGCCTCTGACACAAGTGTGTGAGTGGGCTGAAGTGCCCTTCGGTGGTAGACTATATGTGGGCCCTGATCGATTCATCAGCAAAATATCTTTGGTGACAGGGAGGGGAGTGCATGGAGCATATTGGATTGGGCTGGAGCTGAATCGTAAAAAGCTCTCCATTCTCGCTCCTCTGCCTTTTCAAGTGGAATTTGTTAAGCTGAGGCGAGCAAAATTAATATCTTTATGATGAAGGGAATGAGTCTCTTTTGATGGGAGAGGATCCTCCTTTGGCCTCCTCTTCCCTAGAGAGAAAGTCAGTAAATATGAAGGAGATCGAACGTCCCGGCTCCTGGTTGGCTCTAATATGATTCGGAAGAGGGGAAAAAAAGAGGAAATTTATAGGACCATCACCCATCAAAACATATTAAGGAATTTTCCAATTTAGTAAAGAAACTGACCTTATTTCTGCCGGCCTCGGCCCCAGGTTCAAGGCATCAACTACGAGGTGGAGGAGGAAGGGAAAGACAAAGGTTGAAGATGGAATTTGGGGAAACTTTACTACTTTCTTACGATAACAACTCAGACTTTCTCCTAGCGACGTAACTACAACTCAAGAGCCCAACTTTACCCATGAACCAGCCTAATTGAAACCATCCCCTATATAACTTATTCTATTGACTTATGGCTTATGAGCCCGAAGACACTTTCGACTCCCGGCTAGGAGCGAGGTCTCAGGTGAATGGATCCTTTGATTGAGTTGACAGGAGGCGTGGGAGCGGCCTGTTAACAGTAACCAGGTTGTTTACACAGCCTTGACGCCCTATCAGAGGAAGCTTATTTAGCATTGAGAAACGACATCACTCATAGGCCAATAAGAATAATATTTCAAATATAATTACAATACTTTGTAGACTCAAAACCACTTACCATAAAATTATAGGGTTCTTCGTTTGTCTGGATTCGTTACCCAAACTACCCTGCAGATCTTCATTAATGATACGCACATTTTTTGTAATTTTCTGGTAGAGTGATTTATAGGTATATATGTTTTTTTTAAATGCGGCAAAAGTTTGTGCAGATGCTAATAAATGAGCTCATATCCATATGAAATCAGCCTGGAGCCCTGGAGTCTTATCCAGTACGCCGATGCGATCATACATAGAGGAGTCCATGTTCAGATTTTAAATTCTACAGTCCAGGTAGTCCTACGAGGGGTCGCCGGAATAGACGCGGGTGGCTGCGTTGCTGGATGTCTGGCACAGCCGATCACATTTGAGGCGGGAGCTTCGAATGCTTCTCTGAGCCAATCACCTTTCGGTTCATTTCGTAAATGCCATAAAGAACTCACGAGAAAGCAGGATATGATCAAATGTGATCCTTACATCGTATTTGTGGGAAGCCTAGCGATTGGCTGACGATGGGTCATCTCTGAATTGAACATTTGAAAAGTTGAACAAGTACGTAATTACTTGGCAAACTAACAGGATTTACAAGATGTTAGCCTTATTAGTGTGAGACTGAGCGAATTGGCTGGACAAGTTCTTGTTCTTACTAAATTTGTGTAGTCAATCTCAGAGAGAGTTAGAACTGACGCAAATTAGGCGTGGATTATGTAGGAGAGCCAGCCAATTTTTAATGTTTTAACGTGACAATAATATAGATGAGACTAGGCTAGGAAGGGAGCTTGGCAAGGGCGTTCATTTGCCAGGAAAGTTTTACGCGTTATTATTTCTTGACGCTGGAAAGTTATTGTTCCTTGAGATTTGGGTCCTTATTATGCCCCGCCAGCCTAATCCCGACGTCCCGAGGTCCTGAGACTTTGCCCTGCCCGGACACTCTCCTCCCTCTCTCTCCTCACGTTCACGTATTTATTGTCAAAGTTTTCGGTTTTTTGGGACCGGAGTCCTGAGTCACGCTCTGTTAAAAGTTTCCCTACGAGGATTCCCAACTGTTATGTTTTAAGCCAGACCCCAACTACTATACTATACGTAACTATTTTGAATTTCTCTCTCCCTCGCCAATTAGTTTTGGAGCTAGTGGGTTCTTTGCTCTGGAGAAGTGACCATTCAAATCCCTCTTCGTTACATCCGCTTAACTTTTAAAGTCTTTCCCTTATTGGATTAAGAGGAGGCGGGGAAAGGATGGTGGTGAGTGGGGAAATGAATGAGAATGATGAGGAGGAGCACAAACTTTTGTTTCCATCTACAAATCCTAGGCCCAGAAACTAAGTTCTGGAACTTGGGCGACGAGGAACCAAAATTAACATATACTACTGCGTCCTTCTACAAGAATTAAAGTTCCGCAGTCAGGCCTCCAAACCTAGTCTTAAGGTCGGGCCTGGAAGTCAACACACAGGTGTATGCATATGTACATGTTGAGTTGAGTCCGAAATTTTAGCCAAAGTTGGATCAAGTTTTGTTTTAAAGAATAGTTAATTATTTAAACAGCCCCAGCCCTAGTAAAGCGCATGGCAATGTACATTTAAGTTGGAACCAAGTCGTATTTAGCAGTACATTGAATTACCTCGGCGAACATAGGGGTATGCTTGTAGCATTGGAGAAATCTGCGTATCAACTTGTCCCATTTTTTCTAGAGCGTTTTCTTAAATGGGGCGCTACTTTTTGTCCACACTGTATGTATAATTATGGTGATTAAGAGCACCTGATTAACGTATTTAACACGTTATTGCGTTACACGAATTGTATAATTCAGTATTAACGATTTGGAGTTGGAAATTTTAACTACTGTCAGTTATTGTCGTTATCCATAGTCAACGGATAATGACTGAATTCAGTGAGATTTTGTAATTAGTAAATACGTTGTCGGCGTATTTTGCTAGCACAGTTTGATACCGTGACAAGCAGACAAACAGGTGACGGTGCGTTTTCTCCTATGTCTTCTTCGAATTTATTAACACCTGTCTAGAACTTGGAACAAAGTTCAATGTTGAGTTTATGTACAAGCTGGCCATGTACATAATGTATACATAAAAATTGAAAGGACGGTTCGCCTAACTTCGACTATATATTGCATATTATGTCTCATCCGTACCTTTCAGCCGTGTTGTGAAACTGAAATTAGGCCTAAGAAATGGTAAACTCAATTTCGTAAAAATTAGGGTGTGGGAATAAATTTGGGGTCCTCAAAGGGCGAGATATGGAAAGTAGGCCTGAGCTGAGACTGAGAGGCGTGAGAAAATAGGGTTAGTTAGGATGCCCATTAGGCTGAATAGGAATGGAGTGAAACAAAGCATTATGTGTGGTGTGAGGTGCCTTGATTAGGGCTCCCACCATTCAGATAGCCCCTCCAGCGGGTTCCACTAATGGCCCCAAAACTTAGGCGCCCGCCCATTACTTTGCTCATGCAGAAAGGGAAAATAACTAAAATGACAAAACAAAGTCGAGACTAGGTTTCATCCAGACTCCGTCCCATAATTTTCATGACTTTCTTTTCTTTCTCCGCCTCTGCATGGCTTCACTCCTCCAGGAAGGCGGGCTGGTAGGAGAGGAGGACTGGGTCTCATAAAATACATTATGCAACTACTACTACGTGCTTTATCTTATTAATGCCCCAAACTGTAATCATTATGTCAAATTGTATGGTTTCACCAGGAATATTATTATAAAGTGCCTCCTTGGGCCAAGGTACGCCTTCCCTACTAGGAGCCCCATTATCCTCCACCAACGCAACGTATTGTTCTTCTAGATAACAATTCCGCTCATTCAAAACCTCACAACAGCGGAAGGCGGAACCATAAGACCTCCCTCTAGTTCTAGGTCAATTCTATTCAGTAGTATTGTATATGTATGTAAGTAGCACTAATGCAAAGAGTGAAGCGCCGGCACAAAATTCTGCTTGTCACATGTTACATACTATCCGAATGACTTAAGTAATATTATTGCTGAAAAAAAAAATTTAACTTTTAGAACAAAACGTATCAAGGGAAACGGATACATGAAGTCGTATTAGTCTGAATTACTAAGCCTTAGCTTAGAATAAGTTAGGCTAGGTCTGAGCTACAAAAAGCGACTTTATTTCCTTTACTAGCTAACATACTAAAGTAGACCTAATCTAACCTATAACAATTGAATTTTGTAGGTTAAGTTTGAAATTCGGAATCTCGGTAAAGCCAAGCGTGTGTTAAATGTTCAGGGGCTGGAAATATATCTAAGATTTAATCATCTTAATCATATATATGTATACTTACATAAACACGTCTGGAAGACTTTTCAGCAGTGCGACTTACCCACAGCGCTGTTATCCTGTCCTCGCCCCTGATTGTAGTTGAGCCTCCTACAAAGAGCCAGACGGCCATATAAAAAAACAGTAGTCGAAGTCAAGGCTGTATCGAATTCCATTTTATATTTTTAAATGCTAGACATTGTCCGGGCCCTGCCAAAGGATGGAGGGCGGAGTGAATCGGAGCCCTGTACTTCCTCCGTAGTTCCTATTGTGGAGAACTCATAAAGTCAAGTGAAGTTGGGGCGGGCTAAGGGCAGGGAGAAAGCGGGGGAGAGAGGAAGGGAGGAAATTGGTCTAAGATGGATTTAGTGAAAAAAGAGCTGGAGAAACGTGTGTCACACAAATCACTTTCCTTTATAAATAGTTTCCTGCCGACTTGTTTCCCCCAACTCGAGTACAAATCAAGTGCGGAAGGAAGGAGCGAGACTCATGTTAACAATCCGAGCCCAGGCCCCTCTGCCCCTAATAAAAAACCTACAAAATATTGGGGAAACTAAAAGTTCAAAGTTTTTCACTACAATATACTCCAGTTCCCTAGCCCACTCACTTCATTTCTACTCTATCACGTACACGTTCCATGTACCATGTTACCTACAATATGTCCACTAACCATGTCAAAAGGTGAATCCAATGGAGGGTGATGAATTTCCTTCCTGGTTCCAGTGCCTATATTGGAATTGGAACTTGGAACTTTTCAACGGAAGTAGTAACTTTTACATTTTATCACTTTATGCTCCCGCTTAAGTTGAGCAAAACTTTGGTGTAAACGTGTAAAGGTGCCAAGTGCCAATAATGATAGATGATATATAGTTTTAAAAAAAATCTTCTTTCAGGCACTCAATTTGTATTTGCATGAGCACCCAAAACTCTTTTTTATTGCTTGAAGCTGAGCAGTCAGTGTTTATAATCGTAATTAATAAATTCTTGTGGCCGCACTCTGGTCTCTATGAAGTTTAACATGGTTAAGGAGTTTTAGAATAAAACTGTTCAACAGTTTAAAAAAAATTGATTTCACGCAGGAAAACGAATATTTTGTCGCAAATTCCCACATCCAAATAGTTAACTTAATTAATTAGACTTAACGGGTTGGGGTACGTTATACCATATTAAGCCGTATTAGGCTATGCAAGATTAGATTAAATGAGTTTAGGCTAGGATGACACAAAACGAAATTATTACTCTGGATCTGAACGCTCATCTTCATAGGTAGGGTAACTTTTTTGGTGAAAATATACTTTGTGTTGGCAAAACTAAACAAGGTTCCTTTAGGTACGCTTAGGTCAAGGACTCTATTGAAACTATACGGAATGGGATGGTGCTTATGATCCGGCCTCATTGGAAGGCTCCCTGTCATGTCCTGACTTTAAAGGGAATGGCCGGTCCTTCGTCAGGCAATCAGTAATTTGAGTCATGACGAGCGTGGGGGTCTCGAGGGAGCCTGGCCGGAGTAATGGCCTGCCTGAGTCATAGGTGAAGCCTGGCAGCCCGGACCCCCTGATTTCCTTTATCCCGTCCCCAATTTAGTGGGTAAGGCGGGAATGGGCCTTCCCTAATTCCCCCTATGCCCCCTATGCCCAAGTCCCCAGAGTGGAGCCCCAAAGTGCCCGGGTTGTAAAAGAGGTAGGTGACTAGCGGGGACTACGGCCCACTCCTTCATCGGCCTTTCACATCACACTCTCATCAACATTATTACCTTAGAGTTCACACGACCAGGTTCTTATTCCGAAAGGAACACAAACTCCTCTACTCCCAATTTATGAGCTCTAACACTTTTTATCAAACTAGGCACAACACAATACACAATCCCCGGCCCGATAAACTTCCGCACAAAACTCTTCCTCAGCTACGGGAAAGCCAGAAGGAGCCGGGGCCCATCAAAGGAAGTGTGATTGCGTCAAGCCAGGAGTCTACACATATTTCCGTCCATCCAAATTGTGGACCTTTCAATAAGGCAGGAGTATTATTTGAATATTTGAATATTGGGGTCGGGTTCATGGCCAGATCCCACATATAATATAATGCGTGTCTTTAAATCTAGTAAAGAAGTCGACGGGCAACCTTGTCGGTGACCGATTAGTCGGGCTACAATAGCAACTATAAGTTTGATCATTTAAATTGACCTAACCGAGCCTATTAAAAACATATGCACAGAAAATGTACATTTTTGATCCTTCCGGTTCCGGGCACTTGCCGAAACAAGAATAATTGGGTTCCACGCCCTTCGGTAAATTGCTTATAGTACGAGGAAGCTAGCAGTAAGCGCTGGTAAACTAATCCCTAAAAAGCATACTCTCCACAAGAGGCCCGACTTATAGTGACTACAGAAACAGTTACAACTTTCACCAAACCTACCTAATTTCTGCTTTATGAGCAAGGAATATAATTCAAAGAATTATATAGGTATTCAAACAACAATTCAATATATAGTAAGATAGTATTAAAATTAAGCATCTCAAGTTCTGCCCATTGTTGTAGATCTTTCAGCTCAATCCTATACTTCTAAAGTTCCTATGCTCACCATATTTTCCTGTGACTAGAAGAACTTGAGCCATCATGTCAGTCAGTGACCAGCTTCCATTTAACTCGAAAATCCTTTCACTGTCAATCAGGGGTCGGCGGTCCTATACCCCCCTCCCCATATGGCCCCGAATAATTGTTAAATGCGTCAAGAGGAGAGAAGTACGTACTGGGCTGATGGTATGGAGATCAGGACGCAAGGGAGGACTTTTAGGAGAATGGGCTGGGTGAAGAATGGGATATTAGTGGGCATTAATAGAGTGAGTGGTGGGTCCCTGGGAATGTGGAGCCGGGTTCCACTTCATTTGGCTGAATAGTGAGCCCGGGCATTGTGTGTGCCTGGTAGATGGGAATCTACATTGTTTTGTAAACGAGAGGAACTGGGGGAGGTGAGAGTGCCAAGTAATTTAGAGGTGACATAAAGATGTCAGCTGGATAAAGGGCTCGGCGGTCGGGAGGGCTAGTCTAATGCATAATCATTCTCAAGGTTAGGTCCGGGCGATTGAACAGTTATGTCTCTGTCATATTTACTATTAGCCTGTCAACCCGCTCTCTACATGGACTGACAACACGCCGCCTCTATTATTTGGCCCACACGAGTCTCCTTTCATTTTTAATTAGGATTTTGGCAGCTGTTAGCCTGCCGACGCATTGTGAAGGATATTAGGACCATGACATAATTCCCCAGATTAAGCCCGCAATAATTTCCGATTTGCCGTAAGGTTTTTTTTTACTGTGTAACGCAATAAACGTGCACGTCTAAATAGGTAAGTTACAGTCGCCCAAATGAAACTTAGGTTTTTATCCAGAGTGCTACAAAAGTTCACCGTTTTTTTTAGTAAAATACGCTATTGTATTCGATGTAATATTTCTAAGTATGTAAATACATATTACAGCTACAGCTTAATATAGTTCACTTTTAGCCATTAAGTTTTTGGCCTATTTAGGCTGGCTCTTTGTATTATAGCGGAACTCTGGCTTAGGTTCCGAGTTCGAGTGACACACATTTGAAGACAAAGAGCATGGAAAGTTGGCCCATGCTATGGTCTGACCGCTTTGTCATTTTGTTTCCGCCCCTCGGTTGACCGTTGAGACAAAAGAATTAGAACAGGGCCTGGAGAGGGCTGTCTCATAATTGACGGGCTATAATATATAAAATAGGGCCCAAAATATCTGTTCTTGTAAGATTTATGACCTGTACCTGTCGACAGAGAGAACGCCCGCTCTATTTTCCCTAGCTTCATGCCCTATCCTAGACTCTCGACCCGGGTTCGTATATCATTTAGCCCTTCTGTTTCATTTTCCCTTCCACTGGAAGGCAGAACGTATTAAATTCCAATGACCACGGCATTCCTCGTCCGTAATGGCAGGAATGGCAGAATCTATCTGTCATCAACCAGTTTATGACCTTGTTCCTTCTGGTTATAGAAAACCATATTTTACATTCTCTCCACTCACTGGCTCCGGATCAATGGTAGACGGAGGCATAGGCCAGAAAGGTTCCCAGAACTTGAGCAACCAGGCTCCCTTTTACTTGGCATTACATGATGGTGACCAATTGGGTCACCACTTAATTTATTTGGACCAGAAACCAAAAGAAGGGAAATCTATGTTTCATAAATACCGCAGAACAGAGCAGAGAACCTCATATGGTCACCCCTGTGAGCACGGAATACGGATTCCTTCTACTAAATAGCTACGCAGTATTTGTACATGTAATCATTCCGCTTTCTCTTGTCCGTTCTAGGTCTCTTGGATCCGGAAAAGAGACCTGCATATACTCACAGCTGGAATTTATACGTACACAACAGATCAACGCTTCGTGGTGCTGCATCCAGAGAAATCAGAGAACTGGACATTACAAATAAAGTACCCGCAGAAGCGGGACTCCGGTGTTTACGAGTGTCAGGTACGCTTTCACTTTAGTCCAGCTATTCAAAGCTTCTCATATTTCATATTTTTCGACTCGGTGTGTCAAAATACAATCTCTCGTATTTAAATCTGACACAACAAATTCTGAATGGCTCAAAACATCATTCACAGCTATGAGCGACATATGTACATAACCCATAGTGTAATTCTTGGCAGAGGATACTTTTTTAAAGGTCAAGGTGATTTTCATGTTGAACGTCACTGGACATTCTCTAATATGTCAAACTTTCCCTGCAAGTTAGCTTTTCATTTATATCGCTATATCCTATTTTCGCGCACGTAGTTGCTTAACAATGATGAAATTAAGGCAATGGATTTACTATTGACATCCTACATCCGTTCTCTTTCATTAATTCCAGGTAAACACTGAACCAAAAATCAGTATGGCCTTTCATCTCACCGTCATTGGTAAGTGAGCCACCCAGGTCTCCTCTCCCTTCTAAATAGCACATAGTTTGTTTAGACGTACAGGCCCTGGACAGATCATGATAGAGACCCAGGCAAGGGCTGTAATAAAACATGAATGTCTAAACCTGGCGGGGTCCTAGTGAGTGCCAAGAAGGTAGGAGGATTGATTAAACCATACATTTGGTGCTAAGTTCCACTCCGGCCTAGTTGTTGACTTGTAGTTTGAGGGGGAGTTGGTAGTGCTTGGGCCGATGAATATTTTATAGGACAACCCTCAGCCTCAGCTTCAGAGTGAAGTAAATGGTTTGGAAGAATGGTATACCAACTTCGTAGTATAGTATGTCGTACTTTGTATGTACCTACTATGTAGTAGTAGAACAAAGAGTTGGAGATGAGAATCCGAATTTAGAGCTGGAGAAAAGTCTGGAAGGGAAGGGAAGGCTTAATTCTTTCCCTTTCCTCCCTCACTTCCTCCATCTCGAGGGACTCATTTCCTTTCTCATCTCCCTCCCCTCTCTACACACACACTATGTGCAGTAGTGGTAGGCAAGCAAGGGATGAATGGATTCCCTATTACTTTTTAACAATGCTCTGTGCCACTACTGGCCTAGTTACTCCAAAAACCCACGTTTAGGCACCCAAGGAATCCCATTATTAATGTACACTATCAATGTTTGAGGAGGTAGACCTAGTCTGGGAGTCACGCGGACACTCAAAAATCAAATGCGTAGTGTGCTTGAGCCGTTCAATGAGCTGGGATTTCCTATGCCCCGGCTCTGGCCGCTTACGGAGAAAGTTACACCGGAACCTGTAACTTGTCAAGGTCCGAAGGCCTTGTAAAACCATTGCATTGGCGTAAGAGTTAGGTAACGCTCGTGGGGGTATGCAGACAATTTAGGCTCTCAACAACTTCAATGTTAGGAAAAATCATATTTAAGACATGCTTCAATTTTTCTTATACTTTTTAACAATGCGAGTCCCTGTAAACTAATTACAGGAATATATGTCTACGAATGGAATTATTAGTGTAGGTACCTACACTATCAATTATTGAGGTGGTAGGCCTACGTTATATGAGACACGTGGAAAATTAAATGCGTAGGGTGCGGGCTTTGTCTATTTAAAAAATGTCGTAATCATATTCATATTTAGCATTGCAATTATGATTTGAACTAATAATGGATAAAAAGGCAGTAGGAAACCCAAACCACGACGCTTAACGTCAAAACACTAAAGGAGCCCTTAAATCTTTATATTTGAGATAAATATTTAAAAGGTATTCTCCTATAAATGTAGAAAGAGTCCTCCCCCCACATAAACATTTAATGACTTGACTTTAAGACTTTTCAGATTTAAAACCCATCTCGGGGTAGGATCCGGCCTGAGAGGACGGACTTAAAAAGCTCTTGCCTAAAGTTTTTGAATTGAAGTATTAGTCATCATTCCACTTTAGACTTCCTACTGACTACTGAAACCACAAGGAAGGATTCCGGGGCCTAATCGGAAGGACTGAGAAAGGCTCAGGTTTTAATGTTTCTCTGCTTTAGCCTTCCTTCCTTTCTTCTAGTCCTGGGAAGGGTCAGGCCAAAGAAATAAAAGGCGGAGATATAAAATACACCAAAGAAGGTTTACGACTTAATTAAATGTGCTTATCAGGGCCGAGTTGTGCAGAGGAAGATGGGACGCGATTTATCTTTTAGACGGAAGGGGCATAAGTACAATTGCCTGTACAAGTCTCGCTTTCGGGAGGGGCCAAGTTTCGAAAGAGAAAGTTTTACGAAGCGCCGGGAAGCAAGGTGTCCCTCTTTACCCAGCAATATACGTTATGAATTTGAATAAATCCAAATATCTATTAAACAGATCCAAAAAATATTTAGCAGACGAGAATGGTCACCATTTTCGCCATCTAAACTTTCAAGGTGATTCCATGCCGAAGAATAGTATAGATCCTGTCGGATCGATACAAGTGCAAAGTGTATTCATTCGTAGTTCTTCCAGCAATAGCTGTTTTTCTGGTACGTTAAATGCAAGCCAAAATCTATACTTTGGAACATTTCGGGGGAGGGCCGTATGCCCACGGTGTCCTATCCTGTGTACGCCCCTGAATTACTACCGTGCGTATATACAGAAGAAGACTTAAGTGGGAAGAAAGGTAGAAAGGAAAATTATGCCTGTGCCTACCTTCCCTCTTGTGAAGGAAGAAGGCTAATTTATGTTTTGAATAGTTGGGGCTTCCGTTCAACAGCATGTCTCTCTCCAATCCCATGTTTACATTTCCATTTTTGTCTGCTGTTCCTGGCCGGCACTTTTGGATCCGGCCCAAAAACAAAAGAATCTTCACAATTTAATTTAATCCGAGTTTCCATGGGCCAACCATGTGTCGTATTTTACACGTGCGCCTAGGGAAAGGGAGAGAAAGAGACTAATAACCTTTCTCTTGTACTCCTGGGAGCCGAGGACGACTAATATCCGGTTGTCAATTGTACTTAGCAAGGCTCCTTTGTTCTCGAGAGCTCGGCTAGCCTTGGTCTCGGATCCATACTCATTGGAACCATGACCGTATTACAGCATGCACTCAAGTATGCATTATTACCGCGTTAGCAGTGGGAAGCGGCGTTATGAATTTGGTTTGTCTGTCCGTATGTCTGTCAATTCAAAAAGGGCTGAATCCTGTTTATAGGTATTTTTCAATCATTGATTTGGCTGAAACAAAGGATACTTAAACATATCGACGTTCTGAGCGACGTTCGAATGGACGTCAAATCCGTAGATTGCCTCCTTGACCCTCTATGGGTCACTCAAAGGTCACATGGGAGAAAGATGGCACTCAGATTGATTTGGCTGACACTTAGTATACGTACAGATTTTAACCTCGTGAACAATGTTTAAATTGACGTCAAAGTCATATGACCCTTCTCTGACCCTCAGCTGGTCACTAAGCTGTCACCGGGTTAATCGGATATTTGACCGGTAGATGATCAAGCAGGTGACCTACGGCTTTGACGTCCATTTAGACATTATTTAGAAGGTATATCTATAAGTGTACCAAGTTTCACTCAAATCCAGCTGAGTGCCATTTCCCTGTAGTTAGGCTACGATATCCTTTCAATTTTGTGTACCTGAAGACTCTTTTCGTTTCCATTACTATTGTTTTCTTATGAAGCCTAACAGAAGAACTCTTTGTCCCGTAGTGTATATAGTTTCTCCTATTTATGATTGATGGTTTTCTCTATGTGTACAATTTAATTAGTAAACCTATCCATTTATCCCATTGGAAGAACAAATGTTCCGATTAGGAACAATGAGCATGTTCACTAATTAAATAATTGGGTCCTTACTAGAAAGGGCGGCTATGCGTAGGACTAATTAATACGGCCCTTAAAGGGATGACTAATAATGATGTCGAAATGCATGTGTGTGTGCAACTTCACAAAGGACGGGCTGCATATAGTGGTATGAATGTAGCTAAAAGTAGGTTGGGCAATCTCTTTAAAACTTCAGGCTAGCTTACGTGTTCAGATTAGATAAAGTTCTAGGACTTTCACTACAAAATACTCCGCTCGTCCTTGTGGGACGGAGACAATTTTTATACAGCCTCTGGGAAACTAAGTTCAACACCGAGGACCCCCCATATCTTCTTTTTGTAAAGACCCTCTGTAATAGGTATCTCGGGGCCTCTGATTGTATTTGTATGTAAGGTATGACTTGAAAATCTGTGGTTGGGCTAACCTTATATGTTATACTACAAAGTTTTATGCGTGAGATAGGTATGAGGGAAAGTCTAAAACGGCTTGACTTTTTTTCGTAATAATATATTTAGGTAGTTACTATCTCGCGTCTCACGTTCTTTAATATAATAGTAATCCTGAGAGCCTGTTCAAGACGTGCATTTAAAGCGCGTTTAATAATTTTAATTAAGGCCTGTCAGGTTTACTACTACTAGGATTAGGTTAGTAAGCTCTGAGTTCTGACGTGAGATGGAAAAGCAGAATATATTCCATTCAAATTCGTGATTCTTGAACTAAGCTTTAAAAAATCCGGAGAGTACCTACAATTCTCTTCAAAGGAGTTGGTACAGACGACTCCCTCTAAATACATATGTTCCTACTAAAACGATATTAATGTTGCAGACAGGATAAGCCCAAAAGCGACATAATTTTAAGACAACTCTACTTAACTCCAGTTGGACGTTGGAAGGTCCATAAGACTACGGAATATGCAACAGTGAAGAGCCTGAATTACTAATTCCGTTGTTTGTCTTAGAATCCAAGGCAAGGATCATCGGCGGTTCAGACGTCCATGTAAAGAGCGGGAGTTCCCTCCGACTGACGTGCGAGGTAGAGCACGGACCGCATGACATTGCTCAGGTTAGTTACCAAACTTTGGACACCAAAATCCTTTTAGGTATACGCCTCCTCGTCCTCAATCCTGAATGTACTATTTCAACAACTTCATTCAATGCAATGTAAATATGCATGCACTATGTAGTGCACGATACTGTCTGTAGTATAGTCTAGCCTGACATCAATAACCTAATCCAGACTTCCCTGTCGCGTTTACCTTAATTTGTTAATATAAAGTGCAATTGATTTTAGCCTAAAATTATCATTTTTCACATGACTAGCCAACAAGTCCGTGTACAGAACATTAGCTACGCACGATTCCTGGAAATTTATAGAACACGTAGATGGTTTTTCAATGTTCTGCCTTAGCGCCAGCTTGTTTGGATGATCTCCCCTTCAATATTAATTAAGAATAATTTTTGCTTAAAATTGTGAAGTTTCTGCCGGAACCGAAGCCGTGTATGAGGTTTGAAGGCTTTTGGAAATGGGAAAGTCTGAAATATGATTTCCTGCTTCCTGGCCCCCATTTCCGGCCAAATGAGCCTGATGAGTGTTGATTTATGGGTCTTTTAGGTGTTTTGGTACCATGGTTCGAGTATAATCGACCCCCAGGGGCTCTACGGTGAAGCCTTGGCCTCCTCTGACATTCGGCTGACAACCCAGCGAGGAGAGCTCCTCCGCTCCCAGCTTACAATTCAGAGAGTCCGATCGAATCATTCGGGGAATTACACTTGCTCTCCTACAATGTCCGCTCCAGCCAGTGTCATTGTCCATGTCATCTCGGGTACGACACTAATTCCTTCATTTCGCTTCTCACATAAGTCCAACTATCTCTAGTCGGTTCCTATGTGGGGCTGGGACATAGGAGCACACGCATCAGACATCCCTTGTCCTCCTCATATAGGCCTAAACGCTACAAATACCTACAAAGGCGCTCACAACTTTCTCCTGTAGTAGGTACCATACAAGGCGCCTTTACTTCTCACCCAGCTACGGTCCAGGAATATTTTTGGAACTTTCTTTTGTTGTCCAACTACGAACTCTCCTCTTTTTTTTGCCCTCCCTAACTCGGTGTTGTGTTTTGTACTGTTACGTATGCTTCATGTATCTGAAAGCAAGCATTTACTCCCACAACCATTTGTCTTCTTCTTTCTCAAAAGAACAAAATGAGGGGTCGGACGTCAGACATAGGTCTGACTCTGACTTCCTTTTACCTAAAGCGTGTCTGGAAAGTTTTGATACCTTTTGAAATAAAACCGAAGGCAAGCGTCTCCTACCATTCATGCTTCATAGGTGTAAAATTACAGAGTGACCTGATAGGCCCAAACTCGCTCAATACGATAACATTGGCACACGGAATAAAAATAACAACTTGATCACATGTAGCTAGCACGTACCCAAACAAATCGTAAGCGGAAGATTCTCCGTATAGTACCAAGGTATATTAAAATTAAAATATATACAAGAAAAATATCCATAACTTTCCGAACAACCCTCGTGCTGATTTATTGAATTTTGGGGTTCCCAGGGGGTAAAAGTAGATAAATTAGGGTTTGTTGGGATTTAGAAGTGGTCAACTTGTCAAGCCGGGCCTTCTAAAAATTTCAAATTCAGTTTGGCTTGGCCGAAAGTGCACTTTTTGTTAAAAGAAGAGATCTGGGCCAAGGGATAAGGTCCTGCCAAAGAATGAGGGGAAACATTGGCAAGTGCTTGAGTTAGGACCTCTGGAGTGCTTTTCCTACTGGTCACTTTCCCTTTCGGAGAAAGCCGGCCCATTCCAGTTGTTTTTATGGGCTGAAGTAAAGTGTGAGGCGGAGGGAAGTATCTCTCTCGGCTTTTATGTACACGGGGAGCAGACTGGTGAGTTTCAATCATCATCATTTTCCGTTTTAGTGCTAATACAAGAGAGGATTTGAATAGAAATGGAAAAGGTTATGCTCTTCCCCTCCATCATCCTTTCGTTCCGCCATGTTATTTATCTTGGCTGGAGGAAGGTAGGCCGAGCCTCTAGGAATGTCTGTATAATGTGAGGGCGGTCATGCGGAAAATTTGATGGGTTTGGTTTCTTGAGTGCGAGGAGCGGATACTGGGCCGCCGCTAGGATTATACTCCGTACCATACTAGTCTTTAGACAGCTCCCACCACCAGGGGAAAAAAACGGAATTTTTCGACGTGAGGGAGGCAGACAGGAGTTTAGATGATCTATGGAACTTTCCCCGGCTATTTTCTCGAATCCTTCGTAAAGGAGAAAGGAAACGTGTGAATGTATATCCGGCCCTTTCAAGGTTCCTCTTGTGGTTTAGGCCCTCTCTGATAGTCGTGGTTTGGTTTCCAGCAGGTATAGGAGATAGAGAGACCCAAAACCAATACAATACTTTATAGGTTCCTGGAGGAAACATATGGCCTATACTGGAACCGCCGCGCCGCCTAATATGTAGGGTAGCGGGGAAAAACTTCTTTTGAATTATACTCTCTCCCTCCATCCCAAATGAAACAGGATACTGAGGCACCGTCCATATACTGACACCGTAATGGGCAACCGGGAAATACCTTCACTTTCTCTTAGGCTCCAGGCAGGAAGCTGGCACCTGCACCAGGCAACCATGTATCATGTTTCAAAAGAATCCGGCCCTTTTACCAGCCTGAGACTTTCTAATGTCCCAGTGTATTGTCTGGGCAGTCTTAGAAAGAGTAGGCACTCAATCGTTGAGCAAGTTCGCTGGAACTTTTAAAATCAGTTCGTAGGGCTATATTTTACATCACAGAACAGAATGGTACTCAATTGCTGATTCAAAGCCAAATGCAGGTGACACTGTTATCGTTGATAGGTACGTACTTGACAAAGGAGGAATGTACCTATAGTCGAGCGGATTAAAAAAGAATGAGGTCATGGTGAGAATAATTGCATTTCAAATTGGAAATCGGCCCATCAAAAATAGGTAAAAAGATAAATACAGCATTTAAATCAGAAATACACTTTAACAAAAAGAAAGGTACCAAATAATAACAGAGGACACAACAAAATCTACTTTAAACTTTTAGTGCTTCAAATATACCACATTAGTCACTATTTAATTGCACATTAAATATTTCTTAACTCCTCACTTCGCAAGTCCGCGAAGTCGAAAAATTCCTCATGCAAAAAACTATGTGAACAAACCAATTAATCGAACGGCCGAATTGAATGTTTGTTGTGAATCTGCTGGATTTAAAGTAGGTACCAGTTTCAGCTGCCGAACTTCGAATACGTGTGATATAAGTTCCCATCATGTGTTGAACGCACTGATAATCAAGCGTAACAAATGGATTGACTCAAAATCAACATTTTACAAATGGTTTACGTGAATAATTGACTACATACGGAAAATATGGAAATGAAAGAGATCTACGACAGACAGGAGGGCTCGCTGCCGTTTACTACCATATTAAATTGTTTATATGAAAGAATAGAAACCACAGCCACTTAGACATTGTAGCAGGTTCGAATCATTCCGACTTAGGTTTGAGTCCCTTGGTTGTTGTAGTTGGATGTGACTAGAGGTGTAGATAGTCCGTTCCAAAATATACAATAATAATAACCTGAAGAAATGGGAAGCCTTAGAGACACTTTGGAGTCCTTGAGGCGAAACAAATAGGCTAATTAAAAGAAACATAACACGTTCCTTGGGCCTAGGCCACCCTATAGGTCCCCCCTTCCACTTCCGCATAACCTTTAATGGGCTCAGTTACCTCCGGGGAAAGTACCTGGTATTAAGCCCGGGAGAAAAATTCCTCCCTGTCCCCATTCCTTTAACTAATGCCCCTCTTGGCCTGTACACAAGTTTTACATTACCCGTGCCCGGATCCTTAACTTACTAGACCCAGGCCCAGGGACCACACGGCCTGAATTCCCGCCTCAACAAACTGAACATCTATTGAAATACTGGGCGAGGGCAGGGAAAACCTATTAGGATAGTGCAGGAATATGTTAGCAGGATACAAACCTATTTTTGAATGTCAGGAAAGGAAATGCTCAGACTTCGACAGGAAGGAATTAGTTCAAGATCTTACCCTTCCAGATCAAGCCTAAACAATATATTTATATAACGAAAGGCTACTTCGGACTTTCGGACTTCGGACTGGAAGCTTTCCCTTCCAAACACTCACTAATGAATAAACTATAGTATAGTACTGGTATAGTACATTATATAAATCTTCAGCAAAAGACGCACTTTTCACATCGTTATTTCTGACGATTATTAAAATCTTCATTGTGTGTGGTATTAAACAATCATTAAAAATAATGACATCGAGGCATAAGTCGGCATATGAAAAACAAACATCAAACACCACGGGATGATGACGTTTCACCTTTCACTACTGTTGAATTTATCTTTCTCTTGAATAATGATTTGAATATATCGTGCGATATGATCTCACCGCGCACAGTAGGTATCATAGTACATGGAATGAGAAAGAAAGTATCGTACATTACATACGTATATTAGCGAATTAGACGGAGGGGGGGGGGGGGGTAAAAAAAGAAAAAAAAAAAAAAGCTATTGCCTCAAATAAATCCAATTCGGTGCCGTGGACATTTCCTGCTCGCGTGTAGGACGGTCTTAGGAATTTCTATCGATTTTATTTTATCGATGAATTTTTTATCGAAGGAAATTGCATCGTCGATGGTTTTTTTGACCGAATGTACAGTTAACCTAAAACCCTATGTGCTTGAATTTGAATCAGGACAAGATTAAGCAAGAAAAGTTCGACCGGAATTAGCAAACCTACTGAGAGGAAGTATCCACAGCTCAATGAAAAATTATGTAATATTGTTGAAACGTAAATACAACTGCACTGGACCACATTTCATATCCTAAATCAGTTTACAGGTGTTTGCATACTTTTTACACACGTGAAGATTATTAATGATTTTCGACTTGATATTGGCTTGGCTATATGTCTAAGTTTTATAAGGTATATTTTTAATACATACATTATATATTATATAGGATGTACAAATTACGATTTTCATTAGCTATGTGAATAAAGTTTTGGCAATGCGACCAAATATTTTTCGATAAAAAAAATTCGATGGAATTTCCACTCTATAAAATAAATTCTATAGAATTTACAACCACGTTTAGGACATGAGGCCTTCGTAACCAGGGAATAATGTCATAATTTGGTTTTTGGAGCTTAAGCGACCAAAAGTCATAATTCACGAGGTCAAAGGTTAATGAAGTATGTGGTGGAAGGTTTTCAGGTTAACTAAAAAGTTTTTGACGTAAGTATAGGCGTATTTTGTTGACGTATTATTTCCATAGTCATTTATTTTCCATTTTCAAGAAAGAACTAATGACCCTTTTACTCAACCTATAGTGCCAGCGACTTATCAGTCAATATCAGTGTATAATATTTTTATTTTATTTTTACCTTTAAAAGTGACTAATGTGCTTTCAAATTGTGTTTAGTACGACTATTAATTCATATCTTAAGTAAGTAAGTAACTGAAAAGGTGGTGGAACGTAAATCCCATTTATGGGTCGTTTTACTGCTAAATTAACGGAAATGTAAAGAGTACACGAATTTTCTTGTTGAAAAAAATAATAAAATCATTGCAGGATATTGTGGTCAAAGTTAAAGACATGCAAAGACATGTCTTATAAATACAAATAGGTCAAACGTTTTCCTTTAAAGTAAACTCAAATTAAATATGATCTGCTTGTAAAATAAATTAAAAACAAACACCTATTTATTTACCTAGATTAGTAGATAGGGGCACACACTGTATTTTTCGAACTTCCTTTATGGAAGAATATTTCCCCAACCGTACGCCAGCTCGACAGGCTTCCCATGCTAAAAGTTTGACGTCAAAGCTATGTATAACTTAATATTCTCAGAGAAATCAATCAAAGCCAAACATGTGTTAAGCTCCTAAGTTTGCAACGACCAACGACCCTACTCAACCTAACGAAGAAAGCAGAAAGTACCTCATGAACTTTCAACTTTTTATCTAATCGTCACATGCGTACAACCTCTGGCATTTTGATTGTGCATGCATAGTAATTCTGTTTACAGAAAATTCAGAAAAAGAACTAAGGTTCCCTATCCGGAGAACCGTAAGTAATAAGAACTAAGGGAAGAGAAATCTTCCACAGAGTAAGGGGGATGTGGGATCAAAGAAAAATAGCAGTGTTCAGTATAATTCAATTTAAAAAATATACATACGAAGATAGGCTTTCCTGACAAGGCTGTAGAGCTACGGATGTAAACATAATATACGTACGTACTACGTACTTCGCATGAAGTTATTTTAAAGGTAGGTACTCATACTTAAAATCCAAATAAATACTTATAAAAAAACGTCAGTTTCAGCTCGATTTGGAGAAAGTTGGTGAGGAAAAAGTTTAATCAGATACAAAAATAATCCGTTCTCTTTTAATTTTTAGTAAAGCAAACCATATTCAATCGACAGCTATTTATGAAAAAAAAAATATTATGAAAAAGTATAGCAAGGTGAAAATCACGTCTTAGCCTAACTGGAAGTGCAGCAAAAATCAAAAGCTACAACTTGACAGATTAGTATTCATATTCCCAGCAAACGTTTTACACGTAAATTCGTCCTAAAAATAATATCTAGTAAACCCTTACCAGTATTTAAGTAGTTTGCAAATCACTGCCATTTATTATTGTTTATCCGCGTAAATTACTGTTTTAAACGAACCACTTTGTTTTATTTCTAAATAGAACATTAATACTAGGATCGTAAAAAGTTATCACCGTTAACCGGGAATGTATGTATGTACTTATTAAATCAGTCAGATGAGCATCATTAATGAATTAGCATTAAAGGCACGTCTGATCATTAAAAAATCAAATTCTCTTATACACTCCCTGAATATCATCAAGGAAGCCCTGAATCATCCCATCACAGACCACATAAGACTTTCGAAGCATTTGAGAATTGATGCTAATCGTTACCCCAGTCCCACGTCGAGAGCCATCATAATAGTAAATCCTATAATATGACTCCAACTGTTCTCGGGAACTAGCTCACGAACAACAACGTGAATCATTGCACCGGCCGCGAAAGCTAAGGCCCATGGCAGCATTGGCTCAAATAAACTTATTGCCAGCGCTCCAATTACTCCGGCAAAGGGCTCAACCATTCCTGACAATTGTCCGTACCTGGAAATAAGAGTTCATTTTTAATCACGAAGTACACTCGTGGATGGGCATCGGCTTGCACTGTAAATTCATAAAGCCCTTCAATTTCACCATTGTAATCTAGGCCCTAAACCCTCAAATATCGATTGTTATATTCAATTTTTAAGTTTTACACGTTGCGCTGCCAGAGAGACACACATTTCCTTCCATTCAGAATGGTGAAGGAGAATTGCAAAATGGACTATAAATACATAAGCGACAAATAATAACCCGGAAGGAGCTTTATGCTTAACTCGGAAGTACGAGTAGGATCGACGTTTGACGTGTACGGTAATAATAGGCGAAAGCCTGACAAAGTACTCCTACAATTTGACCTAACATATATGTAATTTAATCTGTCATTCGGTATTGGAATAATTCCAAGAAAATGAACACATGCCTCCAACGTGACATTAAATTGTAAGCTGAGATTAGTACTTCAGCTCAGCGTGAGTCCTCTGTCGTTTGAACAGAGATCTATGATATATGTATGTAAGCTATTATTGTTAAGCGTTTTCACTGGTAATGATAACACCGAATGAAAAAATACAGTACGATTCTATTTAATCTTACCAGAAGGCTCTACCTTTACTCATCCCACTTGCAACTAGGGGTAAACTAACGGCAAGACCCTCCGGAAAGTTTTGTAGGCCGATTGCAAATGCTAAATTCCTAGCTGAGTCAAAATTCTTCCCACTAAATGCGACGCCAACGGCGAGGCCTTCGGGTATATTGTGAACAGTTATGGCGGCAATAAGTAGGAGCATCCGTTTGTACTCCTTCTTACTTTGCTTCGACAAGGCTGTTTTAATTGTAACAAACAAAATGTTTCATATCCAGATGTATCAGTAATAGGTAGTGATTGAAAGACTATGAATAAATTGTTTTAAGATAGAACTCACTGTATAATGCGGCAGGCTGTTCCACATCTCCAATTACCCAGTCAGCCAGTGTCACGAATCCAGCACCAAGCAAAAAGCCCCCACATATAGGAATGATACCGCTGATCTCAGCTGCTGGTGCTAGTAGTGAAAAATACGAGGCAGATAGCATGACACCTCCGGCAAACCCCAGTGAAGTAGCCAGCAGCTCATTCTGCAAATATGTGCAAATATTTGGAGTTAATTATAATCCGTGGTTGGTCGACATCGACATCCGACATGTGACAGCGCTGGTACACAGGACGGTAAAATGAGTGCAAGGGAGCTTATAACTACAGCGGTAACCTATCCCAAGGCGCTCCGATCGGAGCCATACGATTGGTTAACGGAACGAATCACTATAGTTTCAAACATAACCTAATAAAAAACAGAAAGTTACAATAGTGGAGATAAAATCATAAAAATGTTTCACTACTTTAGCTCGGTTGCACTCGTTTTAAGGTTTAATCGCTGGTCAATGGTTTTGGCCGTATATTAAATATATGCAGTGCTTACTACTACAGACTCGAACTTTAAGGACGAGAGTAGCAAACAGCATACAGTTAAACAACAAAATATTAAATCCAAAATCGAATCATAAGCTTGGTTTGGTGCGTATTGCCTACGCTTTGCGCTTACGCTGACCTTAAGACTGGAACTGGAAAGGCTTAAGTACAAAGTACAACTTCAAACATATGATTTGCGAGCGTATAATAGCAAATCACAAAAGGCGCTACTACTATAGACTGAATGAGCGTGTGATTGTTTCCGTGCATGGCACCTAAGTTCTAAATAAATGTAATGCTGAAGTAAGATTACTTTAGACGTGTATTTAATTAATTTCCTCCTAAATTGTAAATATAGTATAACCGAAAAAGTGTTTAAATTAATGTAGATGCGACGACGTTGTATTTTATCAATTACAAATTATAAACCGGTCCACTAAGACTAAGCACACCGAGATTATCGGGTACGGGTCTAACAGTGTACCTACCATTAATTTCATTCCTACCATTCCGGAACCAGATTAACACTTTGTACATATTTGTACCTTGTTAGCTAGCATCGACCATCTACATACATACCTAGCACTAGCACCTAGGTTAATTAAAATACTTTTGCAGTTAAATTCCATATTTTGGGGGCAGAGCTATTATTAAGTAAGCAATTTACGGTTTCCGGTAACTTACCTTGTATTTAGTTTTGTGTAGAATGAAAATAGCGGCTGAGCCCAGGGCAGTGAGGCCCCACGTGAATAATGTGGCTAAGAGTGCCTGTACGGGTGGACTCAGTCCGCGGAACATTTTACCTCAGCAATAATACTCAGTTTACATAAAGACAGCTGTCAAATAATACCGAAGAACTAGGGAACAATACGTGATACGGAATTGTAATTAAACTACACAACTGCTGTTGGTGCCAGCATGGCACCGAGAACGAGAACCGAGATAAAGAAAACCCTAAAATTAAAATGTAGAATTTACAGCAGGTTTAATTATTTGAGACTTTCCCGCCAACTCTGCCATCCATCCATACCACATAGTATTTCGGGACGTCACAGCCTGTAGTCTCTTGTGCCAAATCTCCAGCTTAAAACAATTTCGAACTTTCTCCTACTTCAAAATGATTTTTTTTTAACTTGGAAAAAAAGAAAACTAACGAAATACACAATGTAACTGCTACTTTTAACTTTAACCCAGAAGCCTACGGTATTTGTTTTCAGGAAACTTACTAAGTACAACTAACTTTACGCGGAACAAATTAAGTTTGTTGAAATCCAGAAGCCTAAACTAGGTACCTAACCTAATTTAATCCAGGAGCACTAATCTATGAATAAAACTCCAATCTAACAGCAGTAGTAACAGTAACTTAGCCTAATATGGCTTACGATATTTCTCACATGCTAAAATCTGTATTTTTATACAGCACTAATAGTCAAGGTTGATTGGTATCTGCCGAGCTCTATCGTATGGTTGTGCCAAAAATTTCTAGTTGGTTCAAATTAACTCACATACTCCTGGATTAAGAATAGGTCACTGGGGTCATATCCAAGGGCTCTGCAGTGCAGAATGTAGAGGCCCACCGTATAGGAAATAATTGTAGGATATAGATCAAAGGTTTAATCTTGTTGTGGCTTGTGGCCAACTACATATACACACGGATGCACCATCATAAAAACGAGGTCCATCATACAGGGAGACATGAGGAGAGTAGACAATCTCGTTAAGCCCTAAGGTGAGCTTAGACTAATTTTCGTTTATATGAAACACAAACAATGCGTCCTGGTCTGGCTCGAAGCCTTTTAAGACTATCATCATCATCATCTCAAGAGATTAGAGTGTCTTCCATCTTATCCCTCTTGGCTTCCATTCCATCCAATAGTAAAGTAATATTAGCTCTACAAATGGAGGATGTAGCTGTAGCATGCTGTGCATGAGTGTGGCCAGGAATAGACCCATGCCCCCCCCCCCCGATGTTTTCCAAAATAAAACCCCCCTTTAAAATGGCAACAATTTTAATACGCTTTCCCTTCAATTGTTACCAGTCACGTTTTTTACCTCAAACGTCTAAAATCCACAACTTAGGAGGTCACAACCGTAACAAGAAAGTTCTAAATTTTCGCCTGCTGCGAAAATCCGCATTAACTTTGATCCCAATTCTCGCGTTTTCACCCATGAAAATGTCAAAAATAAACTATTCGAGAGATCAAACTCGAAAAAATTCCTGGAAGTAAGGTGAACCTTTTCTGGGTCCCTTCCGAAACTGAAAGCTAACGACGAACCTAATGCTGTGAGCCGAGCTATCTTGGAAGACCCACTAAAGATAAGTTAATACCTACATATTGATTTTCAAGTCGAACTGGGTTGGCAGGTTGGTAAACAGTACAAGGCCAAAATAAGGAAGCAGAGCAAGCAACCAACAGCGGCCTAGCTTAAGTATTCACATTCCCTCCCACGCCTTTTCAACAAATTGAGGAAGAAGTTAGAATTTAATGGCAGCTCTTGCCCTCAACGTCCATTCACTCTGTCAAGTCTAAGATTCATGGCCATGAGGAACGACTCCGTTCCAATAAAATGGAGATCCGTGTCGTCAACATTCGATCACGTCTCCAATCTATGACACAAGCTTTGAGTGGACGATAACAAAAGTCTCCCGTCCCAAATCCCAAATGAAGAGAGGCGTCTGACTCTGACTTTCACCACTTCCTATATCTTAGATAGTATGTACATACATACTTATAAGTGGTTGAACAATTCTTAGTAGGTTTGATTTGCCCAGAAATCATTGACGTGATATCTTTATCCAAGCGTATTTCAGGCGTTTCTGGGCTTTCTCTGAAGAATTCTCACTATGCCGTAGTGACTATCATCAACCAACTTGCTCATGACACTCTCTTTTCCTATAATCAGTGTACTTTTCATTACTCAGATTACCCGAAGTAGTCACATTAATTCTTAATATTCCATCTTTCGTGTTGTACGGCTACTGATGACTCAACCCTCTGAAGCTGGACAACATAGTTAGCTAAATGTACCTATCATCTATGTACGGTCTACTCTACAGCATATTCAGCCGATCTACAGCATAATTGCTGAACAGTCTACCCTCTTTTCCAATTGTTGGCATTGTTTTGTTATGTTGTGTTTACCAAATTCCTATCCATATGATAACCCAAATAATTTGGACGCGTCCCGCAATCAAACACATTACTTAAAAGCTTGTCCAGTGTGTTGTGCCGCAAAGTTTAAACCTATTTCGCAATGCTCCTATAATTTAAGACACAGTTATACCTATAGAGTTCGCTTATTTTTCTCTAAATAGGTGGATATCCTGATGATACTATATAGGTACCTAGTATCTATTAAAATTATTTTGAAACGTAATTTCGAGCAAACAAAGAATACTGCATGTCTAAGGAAAACACAAACCTCGTTTTAATTGTTAGACAAACCTACCTGCTGTAGTCGTTTTTCATCCCCACTATGACCTACTTACGAAAACTAACATTTGTAATAACATGAAATACCTAATAAATGTTTACTCATGGGTAATCCCTCGATTAATATACTGCCTATCTTTCACATAGTACACACGCATAAACTTGGTAGTTGCAAAGTCGTGTAACCCTGCAGGAATACTACCTTACTAAATATTGACTCTACTACGTTTTTGCGTCTAAGTCGGTTCACCGTCTGGGCCTTGCGGATACATAAATGAAGGACGTCGGTGGATAAGGATCTTAATTACATTTTCTTTGGTTATTTTCGCAGGAGAGCACCCCGCAGCCATGCAGCACGGGAACCGGAGCTCCTCAAGTCAAACGCAACTCCGTTGTTTCGAGTACTTTCTCCTCCTTACGCTTACAAGACTCTTCTCACTATTCACGAGGATCACAACAAGCTCCTCACTATCAATTCTCAACAAGAGCAGATGAGATAGGACCCAGACAGAGTTCGGCTCTAGACCCCAAATCTAGGCCAATTTATTTTACATGTACCTAAGGAACAGATTCTAACCTGTAACTGTAACCTAATCCTAACTCATAGTTATGTATGTATGCACTAGCACGTTGTGTAAAATGTGAATGTAATTTAAATGGGGGGAAAATGGGCGAGCCAGTGGGCTGGAATCGGAAATGAAAAACTACATTTTAACTTCCGCTCATCATAATTCCTGAGGAGCGGGGAAAATGTGTCCACAAATTGAGCTGTAGGAGGCCCTTTCTCATTTTTACTTCCACCTTCTACGCTCAGGCAGAAGGGAAATTGTAAATAGGCCTTCTCTACAGAGAAAGCGGAAAGCCCCACCGCTGGATCTCAGAATGGGAATTAGGTTAGGCCTTCTCTAAAATCATATTTTTTAAACCTACTTTCTCCCTTTTTACTTTATACGGAGAGCGAGGAATAAGTTAAGGAGAAGAGTAAAGCGTAACTAATTTTGTAGAGGCTAAGATACAGAGGGCCATAGTTTTTCCTAAACTGATTCTCAGATCCTGGGAATACCTTATGCGGCTAAAAGATGAAAGAAATTCAATCATTTCATAATCCTTTTTGTATAATAATGTAGAGTACTCTAATAGATTTGCCGATTGGGGTGGCCGGGTGTCCTTCGGCTAGGGTCTGGATTGGCCAACAGAGGGATAGACCTTACAACCTCACCTTCTCTTAACATTTTCCTATATAACAGGTGAGTAAATGTTCAATGTTATTTGGAACGACCGATTCCCCTGGTGGCCAATCCAGGCCCTAGCCGAAGGGCACCCGGCCACCCGAATCGGCATATCTTCCAAGGTACTCGACATTACTAATGTATTACATTCTTGCCCAGATTTTGATGTTTAAGATAAAAGTACAATAGGTAAACTCGAGTATGAGTTCTCGTATGTAAACATTATTTGTAAACTTCGAAGGATGTAATGTATGGGTATGTAATGATTTTCGAGTTTTGGTTCTGGTCATTTCTACATTATTATCGCGGATTGAATGTACCTAAATAAAAAATATGATTCTTGTGAGAAAAAACCAGATTATGTTAAGTTTCGTCAATTGTAAACATTTATCTAGTAACTGTTTCAGTATTTGCTAAGAAACTTTTACTGAATAGGGTGTATTTGTTTCGCACGAACTAGAAACTATAGCCCCAGGAGTTTACTAGTCTCTAATGACTAATGACGATATTTCAAAATTTTCCGTTTTCACATCGATGTATATCGAGACGTATGCCTTATTCTGGCCCTTTGCTGTTGATTTCTCCTCCGAAGTACCTATACTTGTATGAATAAATGCGTTACTTAAATGCTAACCAGAATATATGCTCTGTTTTTTTGGTATTAGTGTAGGAATTGCACTCATGTACTGGAAATTGATATTGTCGCATTCTGCTTATGTAGAGGTAAGGTAATAAGTTTAGTTGGTACAAACTATGCATTATAACCTATTGCAAGGTAATATATGTAGTACCATTATGACTATGTGTAAATACAATGTAGTATAAGTACCCATGCATAGGTCGAATTTATAGGTATTTATGAATTGTGAAGGAGAATTGTACAAATAGAAGTATTTATTTAAGATCACCGAATAAAATAAATGAGGTAGGAACCTACGTTACTCGATACAATATGCGTGTTATAATGATTTATAATAATGTAAAACATCAGAGTACAGTATACACGAATAAAGGAACAAGATAACTTAAAAGAGCTACATGTCTCCGTTGTGTTTGCGTACCTACTATGGACTGTATTTAATTTCTTCTCGTGTTGTTGAAATAAAATTTAAAATACAGATAAGCAGTAGGCTTTTGTTCAACTGCAATATCTTTTGACACGATTTAACGTAAACAGAACATAAAAATTAAAATAT